>JAULKM010012363.1:0-30926 GCA_032355605.1 Rubia tinctorum
CCGAAACAGAAGACAGAATACCAATAACAGCCCAAACAGAGGACATGCTATACCGTCGGGCCGAGGGCGTCTCCGCCTCCCGGACCCCAGGCCAGGGTGCGCTCCGCCCCCTGGACCCCCCAACTCGCTGACCGGGCAGCGAGACCCCAGTACCAACCTGTTGAAGCGGCTAATACGTATTCAAGGCATACCAACAGTTATATTGCCACTTTAAAAAAAATACTCCCTCCAATTTTTTTTTATATTGACACTCTTTCCTTTTTGGGATGATTTTTTGATATTTGCATCTTCCTCTTTTGGTAAATCTTAGATTGTTTCTATCCACTAAATTTACTTTTTATTCTTCCATACACATATTTTAATTTACGGAAAAAATTGTGGTCATTATTTGGTACCAATATTTTGGGATCAGAGGGAGAAGAGGTAGTTTTATATTTTGGCGAAAAATTACTTTTTAACCCTTCAATCAAAACACAGAAAGCGGGCCATTTAAATGAGGCCCCAAAGACATTCCGTGTGTGGCTGTGGTCTTCTGGACGGGGAAGGATAAATTGAGTAGTATCCGTTTGTGGTTGAAAATTTGGCGGGTAATAGTGTAACGACATTTAACCCTGGTCCCACAGCCCTGTTTCCTGATAAAGCAAATAAAGCGTTTATTCTTCTTCACCTTCGTAGTACACATTTTTCCCAATAATTATTATTTTGCACAGTGCAAATTTCGCTGGCAAGTGGCACCACTCAGTCGCTGCTTAACTTCTAAGATTTGACTTTGAATTATATAATCCATAATTTAATTATGAGTCACATAAGGATTAATGTTTAAAGTTTAAATTAGAAGAAATTAAGATACTTTTTTGGATTGTATGAATCGAATTATAAAATTTATAACTACTACATGTTGCATAATAAAACTTTAATATTGCAACAAAGACATTTTACCTTTTATTATTATAATTAAACTCCGTCTTTCCCAAGACTTTGCCAATTTTTAATATTGCAACTACAGTATTTTACTTTTTATTATTGTAATTAAACTATGTCTTTCCATACATTTATAGAAAGATGATTTTTTCCAAGATTTTACCTAAAAGAAAAGAAAAAAAAGAAAAATCAGTAGCATATGGAGTACTATGTTTTTTTCATAATTGAAGGAAATATAATTAAAAAATGGGGAACCTGAATCTTGGATGCTCATCACCTACCTTTTTAATTGCTCAAGTTCACCCTTTTTAAAGTTTGACTAATGTAAGCAAAATATGTTATGAAAAAGCAAGTGCAGCACGCTGAAGAAAAAGGTGACACCAAAAAGTATACAGACCGGCTGGTGCCAAGTCTCTCGAGCTGGCAATGGCAGAGTAGTAATTTGGGAAGAAGACTTCTAAAATAATTATAGGGAGGTGCACTCACGATTTATAGAAGTAAATTAATAATTCTCCCCGTTTCACTAAGAGTGACACACTAAGTTTAGCATCTTAGATTTTAAATTCATATGCATTTTAAAAAAAGAATTATTGTTTTTATTCGATGTTAAATCATTATTATTTGATATTTATTTTTAATTTTATGTTTAACTATTTTAATTTGATGTGGATTTTGAGTGTTTTCATTTTGACGTTTATTTATGTATTTGTAATGAACCACTTATATTACCATAAGACGGTATCACAAGGGACAAACTCCTAGAAAAGGTCTTTGGAAAAATAGATTTTTTTTCCAAAACAAACAAATCTTATAAAAAATAATATTAAAATAAAAAATAATAATACTTAAATATTATATTTAAATTTAAAATAATTGCCGTACTTTTATAATTTAAATATTATATTTTTAATAATCACCTTATAATTTTTGTTACCGGAACTACGGGCGTGATTCTCAACATGAGGGCGTTGATTGTTGATGTCCCAATTTTTTTTATTCTCTTTCATCCACGGGTGTAATCAGCACTTGTTGCTCATTCCTTAATGTCAAATCACTAACATTCTCTCTTTGATTAACCACCGTTTGAGATGTTAAGATTTCCAAATCCCCTCCAATCTGCCAACAATTTGAGATATTTGCCGAACGTGATTTTTTTAGATTTTGAAGACTTGCTTGCTTCTCTTTCTTGAATCTCATTTGGCTTTGTGCAAGATGTTTGACCATTTATTCAAGGGACATGTTCGACCTCGGGTTTTGTATCTACAATCTTGGATTGAATGGTGGTCTAGGCTATTGCTGAAATTGATTATGCACATTTTATTAGATTTCATACCTCAAATTAGGATGATTCCTCCTTCTAGGATTGTAGTTTTTGGAATAAGGATCATATTTCTTTTGTTGAGGTTGTCCGAAAATAGAACTTATCTCAGCATCGGGTTCTGGGGAAGTTGAACATGTCGTAGGATGGAAAATATCAGAAAAAATTCCACATGCCTTGACTTGTTGAGGATCTCCTTGCATCATTAGCTTCTTCACCATCTTCTTCAACTCACCCATGTCGGATTGTGTAACCGATGTTACATTTGAAACAACATTAACTCCTCGAGAAATGGTCCTTTTTATTAAATTGCATAGAACCTTCTGGTAATTTTTAAAACATCTCATAGGCCTCCTCTAGCATCTTGCTTAGAATATCACCTCCATAAGTGGCAGGACCTCGTCGTGCCCCTCAAAGATAATATTTATAGGTCCAAATTACGGCTAACTACTAGATAGTAGTCAGTGGTAAGTCGGGATCGCCCTTAAGGAATATGAGGTTTTATAAAATGTTTAAAGTAGTTGAAAACACTCGAAGAAGTCGCTCTAAGTGTGTGGTAAAAAAGTTAAAGTGTTTTGATTTTAGAAAACACAACGACTACTTTAAACAACTAGATTAACAAACAATGTAAATACGATTCAGCTAGCACGAAAGATGCAGAGCTAAGTGCTTATTTAACCCTTAGTTGTTTGGTATGTTCAAATATAACTTCGAGTTTTTTGAAAGTGCACTTGTACCCAAAGTCATCCAAGCGGTCAGTGGTACCCATTCATATTCTCACTAATCTAAGCGGGAACTCGGGTATAAGTTTACATATTTTGGCCGGCCGTGGGTATATCTACACTTTTGAAAATTTGAGGGTTATATTTGCACTTTCTAAGGAACCAGGAGTCATCTAAGCATTTTACTCAAAAATGTAACTAAGATTATAACGAGTCTTGGGTGCAATTGGTTTAAATTTCAAGTTATCCTTTGATCATCGACTAATTATCCTATTTTTATGCATTAACCTCACATTATGGAGAACTTGTCGACACTTTTTGAGTGAAGACATTTCTCGCTTCTCCTCGGTTATAGTTAGAATGAGCGATCAGCACCACACACTAACCCTTACCCTAAGGTCACTCTAGACGATGTCATAGAATTCCCTGAGAGTAGCAATGAACATGGAGATCCAATACAAATAATACAATTCCATACGGGCGAGGAGCATCAGGGTAGCACAATTATGTTTCCTAATGGCGACTATAAGGATTGCCTTCATGCTAGGAGTCATTAGTGTACTACTTCAATAACTGAGCAAACCCATTCAAATTCATCCTAAATATAAGCAATTTTATCAGTCAATAATCAAATTCAGTTGTCACACCCAATTATACCTAGTATTAACCAACGATAATCACATCGACAAAATGACAAAGTCTTCCGGGTTTGACCAAAAACCTAGCAAACAATCAATTCATAATCATCAACTAGTTGATCATCCTAGTATGAATCATGCATTAATTGCACAATAAAGCACAAAACATAGTTGATAATAAAAGCACAAAATAGGATATACCAAATCTCACAAATTCATACTAGAAATGCTTACCAATTGCTCCCGAGAGTATATTTAGCCTAAATTAACTAAACCCATAACAAAGGATTGAAATCCCATGGTAAACAAGCAATAAATGAAGAGGAATAAATACAAACTATGGTTTTGAGAGGAGTGAGGTTGGAGTTATGACTGAGGATAAGATAAGAGGCTATTCATAGTCTTAGTGGTTAAGAATCAGCCGATAAAAGTTAAAAGTGTAGTAGACGTGTGAGGGCAATGCGTGGGCCACGCGGCCATGAGGCGCTTGGGCACTGGTCGATGCGCAGTGGAGGGAGCCTGGCAAGGAAAGACGTGCGACCATGCACTTGGCCGTGCGGGCCACACATTGGAGAACCGAGGGCTGTTTTCACGCCTAATGTGAGCGCGCGAGCCACGCTTGTGGCCTTCAGCTCCATGTCCCTCAGTTGCACCCGGTCGTTCGGCCGGCCGGTTTTCGCGTCCATCGGCCGATCTTCTTTATTCAAATCCGGGTTTTTTCTTCTACCAAATATCATATTGGCCTCACTTTTAAGCTCTTTTCGGAATCTTCATTCTTGACTCTTCAATTCATGAGCATCATCATGAAAGACATTCTAAAAATCCCTTAAACTAAATTGTTAAGATAGAAATCCTAAATCATCATCCTAACCTTCTTATCAACAAAATATCCATTAACATTACATAAAACCCTAATCTATTATAAATATGAGTTTCAAATGTGTTAAAAATAGAGTATAAAGTGAATTACATGGGTGTTAATCCAGTTTATATTATTATTATTTAAGAATGTGGAACTCATTTATGGAGTAAATTAATGTATTATAAGTTGTGTTAAACTAATTTCCTTTATGATTTTTTTAAAGATTGAAATTTTTAAGAAAATGGGATGAAATTATAAACGGGTCAATTTGGGTAAGAATCTGACCTGATCCATACCCGACCGACCCAACCTAACCCAATTTGAATTGACCCAAATGAGACACTAACCCGATCCAATCCAAATGGGTTGGATCAAATCTGCTCGAGTCTGGTGATTTGAACACCCTGATTAGTACCCAACAATGACAAATGAATGTTGCAGAAAACTTATACTCCATTTGTTTCACATGTAAGAAATTCCTTAAAACATAAATGGACCACATAAATCAAGTAATAAAGTGATTATTTAAACTCACATTTTGTAACCTACCTTTGATGAAGGTAGTAAGTGAGTTGTAACCTACCCTTTAATAGAGGTGTTTTATTGGGTGCTCTTCCTGTAACGTAAGTCTCTTGATGGAAGCGATGAAAAGAGTTACCATTTGGAGAGGGTCATAGCCTAGCCTACCTGCGATGTTCCACCAAACACACAACTTCAGACAATAGGTGATAGACCAGAAACCTTTCTCTTCCTTTCATCCCATCCTCTTGTTTTCTTCCAACTCTCAGTAGGGGATCTGAATCGGTTTTTCAAACAATATGACCGGAGGTATATTTAGTCTTACAATTGGTATCAGCGCCATCCTTCAATCATGTTGTTTGGCATTATAGTTCTCGACATGTTGCACTTTTATGTCTACCCTAACAACATGAACATTGGTAGTTTTGACCATTTAGTTGTGATAAGAAATTTTGATGATCTGGTGTACAACAAAATTTATTTGATCTTGCCAACTTCATGCATCATTCTTTAATTCATACTATTTTTTCACATGAGGTTTTAAATAGAACAGTGAAACTATTTTCTAAACTTTCAACATATTTTGCATATTACAGTTACGATGACATATGTTTGTTTTGTACGTATATTGATCATTGAAAACTTTTGATAATATATAAAATATTTCCAGATACTCTGTAACTAAATTGATTTGGTAACTTTTGTCAATATTTTATGTATTGAGTATGTTTTAGAATTTCTTCTATAAATATTTAGATATTTAAAAGTTTGTATATATTATGCAATACTATTTTTATTGGTGAGTAATCATATTATTAAAGTATTATCAAAGGTATTTTGGTGTCATTATTATTGTGTGATATTTTGAAATAGCCACCACATTTTAATATATTCGACATGATATGTTTCGGTGACCCTCGACTAAGGTTATTGTTGAAGTTATTGAGATAACTGCTTTATCCCACATGAGAGTAATTATTTTAATAAATAAAGATTAGAAAGTTAAACATAAAGTTATAAAGTTTTCCTATACCCACAGATGTGGAAAATTCTTGTGTTAATTGTTTAATTTTCAATTGTGGTTGGTATGTTCTATGCGTTAACGCAACCTCTACCCACATGAAGGTTTTGAATATACTTTATATTTTTGGAATTAACTCTTATTAATTCAATTTTGATTCATTTTAATTTTGTTAATTTCCTTGGTAATTTCAGTTCTTCCCACTACTGCGCTATTTGGCAATGTATCTTTTCCAATGTTAACTAGTGAAAATTATACTATGTGGAAGGATAATGTCCTTCTAACTTTAGGGTGCATGGACTTAGACCTGGCACTTCGTGAGAATGCTCCACCAAATCCCATGGAACCAGGAACGCCAATTGAGAGGTCTAATTATGACGTTGGGAGCGATCTAATTGCTTGAGCATGATGCTCATCAAGTCCCGCATAAATCCAAGCATTAGTGGTGCAATCCCTAAGACCGATGATGTCAAAACTTACATGAAAGCTATTGAAGAACAATTTGTAAGCTCTGAAAAGGCTATGGCAAGCACGGTAATGAAAAGACTTTCTACTATGACTCTTGACAAAAGTTGTGGAGTATGAGAGCACATTATGGAAATGAGGGATGTTGCTTCAAAGTTAAGCTCCCTTAAGGTTGAGATTTTTGAGCCATTTTTGGTGCATTTCATTATCAACTCTCTTCATGCCGAGTATACTCCATTCAAAATATCCTATAACACACATAAAGAAAAATGGTTGATTAATGAACAGTTGACCATGTGTGTTAAAGAGGAACAAAGGTTATAAAATGAGCATCAGGGCTGTACATCTTGCAACTCATTCTAAAGGAAATGCAAATAAAGGCAAAGGTGTTTCTTTTAAGAAAGATCGCAATAAAGACAAGTGCCAATTTTGTAAGAAGAAAGGACACTGGAAGAAAATTTCCTCAAAGTATAAGAAATGACTTGAAAAGAAAGGTAATCTCACTTTTGTGTGTCATGAATCAAATTTTATTGAGACTTTTGATAGTACATGGTGGATTGATCGTGGTTCTACAATTCATATTGCCAAAACTATGCAGAGCTTTCTACGCCTAAGGAAGCTGAAGGAAAGTGAGCGATACATCTATTCTGGAAACAAGATGCGCTCGACTGTTGAAGGAGTGGGAACATTTAGACTTATTTTAAAAACTAGTTTTCAATTGGATTTGGAGAACACTTTTTATATACCGTTTTACTAGAGAATTTCTCTTTCTAGACATTCATTTATTGGATATGACACTTATTCTCATATGTTTTCCATGAATCTCTTAAGGATTAAAAAAGTTATTGACACTGCGCATTTTAATGGTTTTTTTGAACTCGATCCCACATATGAGCATAATCTTTTAGTAGTTAATGATTTTGCCATTTGGCATATGAGATTGGGACATATCTCTGTTGAAAGGATGAAGAGATTAATGAATGATCAGGTTCTTCCAACCCTAGAATTTTCTGACCTTGTTACTTGTGTGGATTGCATAAAAGGTAAGCAAACCAACAAAACAACTAAAGGTGCCAAAAAAAAAGTTCCCAGTTACTTCAGATCATACACACTAATATCTGTGGGCCCTTTTCTACCCATTGCTTGAATGGTCAGAGATATTTTGTATCTTTTATTGATGACTATTCGAGATGTATATACTCGTATATCTTATTTGATAAATCTAAAGCATTTGATTCATTCAAAACTTTCAAATTAGAGGTTGAGAAACAAAAGAACATGAAGGTAAAAAATAGTCCAATTAGATAGGGGTGGAGAATATTATCTGCGGTACACAAAAAAATGGGCAAGCATTAGGACCATTTGCTAAGTTCCTCAAAGAGGAAGGTATTGTGGCTCAGTACATGATGCCTGACACACCCTAACAAATTGATATTGCTGAAAGGAGGGACCAACGACTTATGGAAATGGTAAGGAGCATGATAAGCAATTCAAAGTTTCCTTTTATACTTATAGAATGAGGTTTCAAAGACTGTTGTGTGTATTTTAAATAGGGTTCCATCTAAGGCTGTCCCCAAGACACCTTTGAGTTATGGAATGGATGAAAACTTAGTTTAAGACATGTACACATATAGGGTTGCCCAGTTGAAGTTCAGGTGTGTAGCCCGAATAGTAAGAAGCTGTATGAACGAACCAAAAGTGGTTATTTTATAGGCTATGCAGTAAACTCCAAAGGATCTAGGTTTTATTGTTCCTCACACATTCTTGTAGAGCACGAAACAAGTGGGAGCAATTCAACTCAGAAATTGCAGTTTGAAGAAGTGATTCTTCAGTTATACCTTTACATGTAGACAATTTAGTTTCATTCAGCCTAATGATTCTGATAATGCCGAGGAGCAACAAATGAGCATCGACAAACTACAAAGTCACATCAAGAGCAAGAAATCAATACTGAACCCACTAATTCAGCTATTACTAAAGCAGTGGGAGTTCGAAAGTCTTCGAGAGCTAAGAAATCAGCAATTTCTAGTGATTATGTTGTGTACCTTTAAGAATATGACTACAATTTTAGATTCGGTAAAGATCCTAATTCCTTTTCACAAGCCATGGGTAGTAAGAATTCTTCACTTTGGTTTGATGCCATGAAAGATGAGATGAAATCTATGGTTGAAAATGATGTCTGGGAACTTGTTCCATTGCCTGAGGGAGCCTTTGTTGTGGGATGCAAATGGGTCTATAAGACCAAAAGAGACTCATCTAGTAGTGTGGAGTGATATAAAGCTAGACTCGTTGGAAAAAGTTTCATTAACAAGGAAGGTATTGATTACCATGAGACCTTTTCCCCTGTTTCATAGAAGGATTCACGTAAAATAAAATGGCATTAGTAGCTCATTTTGATCTTGAGTTACATCAAATCGATGTGAAAACTGCATTTTTAACGGGAATCTTGCTGAAGAGGTATACATTCGTCAACCAAAAGGTTTTGTCTACTCAGAAAATCAAAATCTTGTTTGTAAGTTAAAGAAATCGATATATGGACTAAATCAAGACTCCCGCTAATGGAACATTAAGTTTCATAATGTCGTCTATTCATACAATTTTGTAGAGAATGTTGTCAATCAATGTATTTATATAAAGGTAAGTGGGAGTAAATATATTTCATGGTTCTATACGTGAATGGAATCCTACCTGCAAGTAGTGATTTGGGATTGTTGCACGAGACTAAAGAATTCCTTGAACAAAACTTTGATACGAAGGATATGGGTGAAGCTTCTTATGTTGTTGGCATAGAAATTCACTGCGACGGGTCCAAAAGAGTGCTTGGATTGTCTCAAATGGCATATATTGACAAAGTTCTTGAAATTTTTGGAATGCAAAATCGTTCGTCCATTACAGAACCCATTGCCAATGGTGAAAAATGAAAGGAAGACCAGTGTCCTTGGAATGCTTTGGAGTACGAGCGGATGAAGAATATTCCATATACTTCACTTGTTGGAAATCTTATTTATGTGTTAGTCTGCACTAGGCCTGATATCACATTTGTTGTTGGAGTTCTCGGTAGATATCAAAGTAATCCTGGAATGGATCGTTGGAAAGCTGCTAAAAGAGTGCTGCGATATCAACAAGGAACCAAGGATTACATGCTCACTTACAAGCAATATGATAGTTTGGAATTGATTGGTTATTCAAATTCAAAATTGGTTGGATGTATGGATTCATTAAAACCCACTTATGGATGTTTTCCTTTTTGTTGGAGGTGCTATATCCTGAAGGAGTGAAAAGAAGTCAATAGTTTCCTCATCTACCATGGAATATGAATTTATTGCATGCTATGAAGTTAAATCACATTCATTATGGTTACGAAACTTCATTATAGGTCTTAGAGTTGTCGATACTAATGATAAACCATTGAAGATTTGTTGTGACAATGCTCCTACCGTGTTCTTTTCAAGGAACAACGGAAGTGGGAGTTGCAGCAAACATATCGACATTAAGTATATGAAAGTCAAAGATCATGTGAGGAATGGAGATGTCTCTATAGAGCATATTCAAAGAGAGTTGATAATTGTTGATCCTATGACTAAAGGGTTGCCTGCTAAAGTATTTCAGGATCATGCAACTCATATGGGGCTGGTGAGCCCATTTTAGATTTTACCTCTGACTAGAAAGTTTGTGTAGACATCTATGATTATTCATAATTCTTTTGATGTTTTTATAGTGGACCCAAAGTAGATTTTATGAGTTATTCATAAAGATTTGACACTTGGCTAGAAGTAATGGTACATTGTGATACACGAAAGGAAATGCTTGATAAAAGAGTACAACCGCCGTTATTCGTGTATCCCATTGTTTTTAGAGTAAAGTGCTAAAATAATCATACATCTATATTGAAAGTGCCAATATAACCCTGCAAAATAAGAAAGTGTCAAAATAACCCTAATTTTATTATGTATGTCCCAATCTAACCCTGAGAGCCATTGACTCCAATAGTCAACACTGGAATCGATTGGATTTTAATGAAATGACAAATTTACCCCCAAATTAAAAACAAAGAAAAAAAAGACTTGAATGCCCTTTTATTCTTCTTTTTTCCCCCGGCTCCTCTATTTCTTTTTCCTCACCATGGGATGTCGATGTCGTCCCCTTCTCTCCTCCTCCTTTGCCGCCACGCTAAATCAACGACGACCCAACAACGTCGCTGCCACTATGGGTAAGTACTTCTCTAGTCTATCTGTGTTTTCTGTTACCATTTTGAAAACCCAGTTCGAAACCTAACATCATTTCCATTTATTTTGAGAGAAATAATTGCTTTGTCCGGAGACAGAAAAGAACCAGCGACAATGTGGGACGGTGGTGAAGAAGGGAAATTGCTTCTGCGACAAACCCCTGCCCAACTAGAAGAAGTTTGTCGCGTCGCAGACATGGGAGCTTGCCAGCTAGGAAGAATAAATGGGGGAATGGGGGGAGAAAGAAGAAAAGCAACGGGAAAGAAGAATAATACAAGGGCACTTAAGTTTTTTTTTCCATTTTTTAAAATTCGGGAGTAAAATTGTTATTTCATTAAAATCCAGCCAATTCCGACGTTGACTATTGGATTCAATGTCTCCCAGGGTTAGATTGACATATACATCACAAAGTTAGGGTTATTTTGACACTTTCTCATTTTACAAGGTTATATTGCATTTTCAGCTTAAAGGTAGGGATAGAAAAGCATTTAATCCTTGTTTTTATCAAGGATTTACGAAGCAATCAATTCATTCTTAATTGACTATAAAGTTTATGGTCATCTTAAATAGGTCACTTGTAGATTAAAATGTTATGTGGTCCAAGTGGGAGAATGTTAAAAATGCCTTAAGACATAAATGAACCACATAATCAAGTAATAAAGGGATTATTTATTTTGAAATAAAATTTTTGTATTCATTCATTAAAAAATTGTGTTACAAAGAATGGGGTAAATTCCCATTGAGTATCGGGTTTTGCGTTCTTGGCTACGACATGAGCAACATGGTTTTCCTGCCTCATAATCCATGACAATTCAGGGTATTGATACTTCTCAACCAGGCTGGCTATTTCATCAATGATGAGACCAAAGTCTGACAAGTCTTCTTTTATGAATCTTGATTGCATTGTTGACAACTTGTGCATCCCCATTGATGTGATTGATTTGAAAGCCCTTCCTAAGCGATGTTATTAGTGCTGTGCGGAGCGCAATTGCTTCCGCATGCTTTACCATATGAATATGGGGTATGCGATGTGATTTCCCGTACATCTAATTTCCATTTGAGGAGTGGATAATTTTGCATTATTTTGAAGGATTTCTTAAACTCACATTTTGTAACCTACATTTGATGAAGGTAGTAAGTGAGTTGTAACCTACCATTTAATGGAGGTGTTATGTTGGGTGTTTTTTTTATAACGTAAGTTTCTTGATAGAAGGGATGTGAAGAGTTACTATTTGGAGAGGGTCCTAGCCTAGCTTATATAAGAGCCTGTGATGTTCTATCAAACACACAACTTCAGACAATAGGTGACAGACCAGGAACCTTTTTCTTCCTTTCATCCCATTCTCTTGTTTTCTTCCAACTCTCAGTAGGGGATCTCAATCGGTTGTTCAAACAATATGACCGGAGGTATATTTAGTCTTACATCACTATGTTTGACACCATAGTTTTAAGTGTTATTTTTTTTACAAGTTAAAATGCGTAGAGAGAATTGAGTTAAGAAAATAAAAAAGTTAAATAAGCGGTTGAAAATGATTCACTTTTTACCATAAAAAGAAAATTTGATAATTTTAAGAAAACATAAGAAAATTGTAAGTTCGCCAAAATTAAGAAAACGGAGACAGTATATTGAACTCAAGCTCCCATATATTTTTCAAAAACTTAGACCGGGTAATTATTCGCCTGGTCTTTAGTGGGTGCTTCTCCTTTTCAGCTGGCAATAACTAAGATTCAAAGAAGAAGGTTAGATAAATTAAAAGAGAGAGAAAACGCAGAACCTCTTCTAGATTTGCATGCAAATTTCAACTTTATGGAGCAAGAAGTCTTATAGCAATCGAAATCATAAAAGTGTATTTCACGGGAGTTGGTAGTATATGACTTTTTTTGCTGAGTACTGATTATTTTGGATTTATCATTTATCAATCAGTACAATATGGAATGAGAAAAGCTTAGCAACGCCAAAGCAGAGTGCAAAGGTGAAAGCCACAAGTCAGCGATTGGATTCTCATCATGATACGTTTCTTTTTCCGCCCCGATTGGATTGTTTAGTGGCCACAATATAGATGATTGAGACTTTGGAGGTATAATGACAATTAACGAAAGGTGAAAAAAGAAAATAGTAAAATCCGTTTCAATATACTTTAGGGGAAAATGTAAAAAATACCCTATTAAATTGAGAAAGTGTAGATATAATCCTATAAAATCTGAAAGTGCAAAACTAACCTTATGTTTTTGTATAATTGTGCAATTATACCTACTTTGCTCAATTCCGGAGTTGATTCAAAAAGTCAGTCGTTGACCTAACATGAAAAGAGTTAAATACCCTTAAGTTTAAAACTGAAAATTTATAGACCATTTTACCCCTACACTCCTTCTTCTTCAAACACATCTACACCGCTCCACTGCTGCTCTGCTGCCAGACCTCCGCCCACCGCCGCCACGAATTTGGCGCCACCGCACCGTCGCCTGCACCCAGAATCACCTCCGTTGCCCAGAAACCCTAGCCACCACCTCTCACTCGCCACCACCTCTCAGCAGCACAGAAACCCGAGCCACCACCTCTCCCCCGCCACACTCCACCCTAGCCCCGCCACAACCTAGACGACATTCAATCAGTGGCTATTCATTCTGGTCAATCACACCATCAACATTTTTTTTCTTCACATCTACAGAAATACACAACCATTTCAAGAACATCAATCATTACCAGCTAACACAACAACCAAAGAGCGTCAGATTCGGACATGAACATAGAGAAAAGCAAACCCACAAGAAATATCAAAAGTAAAACAAAAAAGATAGAGATACCTGAAGTGATAAAGATAAAAACTTTAGACTTGTAGAAGCACTAGCTCTACGGGGCCAACCCTGCGGTGATCAAAGCACTGGCGAACACCAACATCAAAATCATAGTAAGAGTTGCCAACAATGACATTTTGGCGATGGCAACCGAGACTCGAATTTTCCCACGATCTGGGTCATATCCAATGTGTTCTCCTTCTACGCAGGAAGCAAGATCATCCAGAGCGCGGTTGGAACCTCACAAACTGGAATCATCGGCAACAAGTTGCTCCTCCCATTTTTTTATTGTTGGGATGGAGAGTAGGTGGGCGGAGGAGGTAAGCGGAAATAGAGGAGGAGGTAGGGCGTGAGAGGTGAGGGTTGCTGGGGGAAATAATGTCTTATTTTATTTTATTTATGTTTTTTGAATTTTTAAGTCAAAGGTATAATGGTCATTTCACCTATTTCTGGAAAATTTGATTGTTGACATTTTGGTCAACAAAGTCCAGGGTTATGTTTGCACTTTTATATTTTACAAGGTCATTTATACACTTTTGTCCAACACATAGGATTAAAAAAAACGCTTTTCTCTATATTTTATTGTTGGAGGATCTATTGAAATAGTTTCGGAAAGTTATATACTAGACTTTTCTCTGCATAATACCGTACTTGTCCATATCGAACTATTTTAAAATTTAACTTTTGATCGTCCAATTAAATTTTGCAAAATTTTAATCGTCGAACCCACCAAACTGTTATGAGTGTGATTATTGATGTCAACAACGTTCAGGTTGTAATACGAACTGAGAATCCTCGATTTATTGCTACCAAAATTAAATTCACACTCAGTCTTGAGGTAATGAATGAAATATTTATACATGCCTCAACCAACATGATTGAAAGAAGGACCTTATTGATAGATCTAAAATGGTTAACAACTATGACCGCAACAGAGGAATATAAAGGCCCTAAAAGGACCTAAAAGGCCTAATGTAATTAGCATCGGGGAATTTAATGACTTTATATCAGATAACCATCTCTTACACCTAAACACAATAGGCAATCCTTTCACTTGAAAAAATGGTAGAAAACCACCTACCCTAAAAAGACTAGACAGGACAATCTGCAACCAGGAATGGCTGCAACTTTTCCCAAATAATTCAGTATACATTGTAAACTAATCCACTCCAGACCACTGTCCACTCCTCCTAACAATAGGAAATACCCTCCCTACATCACCTAAGACTTTTAGATTTCTACATGTCTGGCTCTCTAGACCTGAGTTGAAAGATATAATAAAACCAAATTGGAATTAGCCACTTAGAGAGAAATGAATAATTATATATTTTTCTCAAATTAAAAAGAATGAAATTGATTTTAAAATCATGAACATAAATCATGAACATAGAGCATTTTGGTGACATCAATGATAACATAAAGAAAAGGATGAAGAAGTCCTCAGAATTCAAGGGATATGCTATGAAAATAGCAACTCCACTGAGGACCTAATCAGTCTTACACAAAAAAATGCACTACTTTTAAAAGCCCTGATTGAAGAAAAACTTTTGGCAACAAAAAGCAAAAATTAAATGGTTGAAAGAAGGGGATGAAACATAAATTTTTTCAATGCCTCTGTAAAAGCCAGAAGAATAAAACAAACCATCACTAAGGTTAAATCATCATATGGCATTTGGCTGGATGATCCCTCAGATATTGAGAGAGAAGCAATCTAGAACTATCATAATCTTCTCACAGATGACTCTCAACTTGATTTTGATAAATTCAAGAACCATTTTTTGAATCAGATTCCTAAAGTCATAACTAACCAAGAGAATGACTATCTGCTCAAGGAACCTGGCCTATTAGAACTAAAAGACATTGTCTTCTCTCTAAATCCTAATAGCTCACCAGGCCCAGATGGTTACGCCCCCATTTTTTTCCAAACAAAACTGGGAAACCATCTCAATAGATTTATTAGTTGCAACTCATGAATTCATGAAGGGAAACCCTATCCCACTGGGAATATCTAGTTCATGGATTTGTCTTATTAAAAAAAAGTCCATATCACCTTTGGAGACTACATACCAATTAGCTTGTCTAATTTCCTTAACAAAATCCTTTCAAAACTGTTAGTTAACAGTATAAACAATCTGATGCCAAAGCTTATTTAAGAAAATCAATCAGCCTTTGTGTAAGGAAAAGAAATAGCTGACAATGTCCTTTATTTAAAGGAAATGACATCTTTTTTGAGCAATAAAAAACACCATCCAAATTGTATTATCAAATTGGATATGGAAAAGACATTTGATAGAGTCAAATGGTCTTTTTTAACATTATGTTTTGCTTCAATTCGGCTTTCACCTCATTTTATCAATATCAATATCGAAAATCTGTCTGCTGCTTGGTTCTCTATCATCATAAGTGGTAAGCCAATTGGATTTTTTAAAACTTTTATGAGGTATTAAGCAGGGAGATCCCTTTTAAAACTTTCATGAGGTATTAAGCAGGGAGATCCCCTTTCTCCTTTTCTCTTAACATTTTTTCAAAAGCTTTTGCAAGATCACTGAAGTTTTGCTTTGATAACAAACGAAAAATGAGCCACTTTAAGATGTCATATTTTGTAGAGCCTGTTTCCCATTTATCTTATGTTGATGACACAATAGTCTTTATACAGGCCACACCTCACACACTCACTAGACTTAAAGCTTTCCTTGAGTTTTATGAAGAAACAAGTGGCCAGAAGATAAATTACAATAAAAGTAACTTGTTCATTAGTAAACATGCCACTAAAATGCAGGTTCAACTAATTAAAATAAGGCCTGGCATGTCTCAGGGTTCTCTTCCCTTTACCTATTTAGGATGCCCCATTTTCACAGGCAGGCCTAAATCCTCATATTTCCAGCCTATATTACAGAAGCATGACTCTCTGCTAAACAATCAGAAGAACAAATGGTTGAGTATGGAAGGAAGGTTAATACTTATAAAAACTGTAATGTTTGCCATTCCACAACCTATCTGGGCAGTCGTGGTTCCCCCAAAACACTACTAACCGATTTTAAAAAGAAAATCACTACTTGGCCTCAGACATTTCTCTAATATCATTGATACATTTTCCTTTAAAATCTGGTTGAAATTCCAGTTAGATCTAACCACCTGGTCTCAACTTATATGTTCAATTCCTCCCTATCTGAGAAAATCACAAACCTAGCTAAGGGTTAAGTACATTAACCCAACAATTGAGGAACTGACTAGGGTAGTTCATGGCTCTGGTAGATCTAATTTTTTCACCTCAAATTGGACTAACTTTGGATGTATTAAGATATTTGCCCTACACTCACTGACCACATCCCATTGTAGACATTTATATCTGATTTCATCATTGACAAGAAAAATTACTTACCTTTTTAAAATGATTAACCCACTGGTTTGCTATGTTTTTTTGTAGGAATCAACCATAAATCCTAACAGAGAAGACAGATTGATATGGAAGCTATACACCAATGGAAGCTTCACTTTTAGATCTGCACATGAGGCCATTGCTCAGAAACAGAGACCTCTCAGGATACTGAAATGCATCTGGCACAAAAACCTCACCAGGAATGTTTCTGTCTTTCTATGGAAGTTAGCAAATGGTTTACTTCCTTTTGATGATATTTTAGCCCAGATTAGCCTTGCCTCTAAATTCCCTATGTGCAATGATTGTGATACTTTATCACACTATCTTAACTCATGTCCTATAGCTGTTCAAATCTAGTCACATTTTGATAATCTTCTTGCACCTAGACCTCCCTTGTTTCCCTCTATTTATGATAGATTATCCTATTATTGGTCAACAAAGGGAGAGACAACTTTACACAACACATCATCACAATCTCACCTTCATTGATCTGCTAGCATATATGGAAAGTGAGAAATAATTTGATCCCTGACAATATACAAACTAATGCTTCATCTGTGATTGAAAAGATTAAAAAAATATGTTTGAAAGCTTTTGTAGAGACCTTTCTTTGGGAGTAAACCTTTGGATAAAATTTGGTATGAACTTGGACTTGCTCCAATTCTAAAACCAGCTCCTGGGATAAGAATCAGGTTAGTCACATGGGAGTACCTCACATGCTTTTCACTGGAATCAGATTGCATACATGCAATAGATGCAATCAGAGACCCCTTAAAAGCACCTTGGAATGTCTATGAGGAAGCTTTTAAGCATCATCTACTACTTGAAAGTATCCCCATTTCGCACGTTTTAAGACAAGGAAACGAGATTACAGATTTCATTTGCAAAAAAATCTGAATAAAAATTCTCTTATAGAGATTTAGATTAGAAAGCACAAGGGCTACTGCACCTTGACAGGTTATCAGTTCCTGACATTAGAGTGGATGATAGAATTGTATACTACTGAATGTTTGGGTTGGTTACGCAGGTTATCATCATGGAACAAAAGGATGAAAAGCAGAGGACTTGTTGGAAAGTTACAAGATAGCAATAGAGAAGCAAATTTACAAGACACAAGGAAGGAAATGAAGAAGCTAAAGGACAAACTGAAATAGAACTCTAATCTGGAATATAATGATAATGGGGGTCACTGTTTATTCATTTATTTTTTGTAATTCATCAGAGATTTAACACAAATCTCACATACTTGGGAGAATGTTAGAAGTCTGGCCTATCTGTAATCATCAACACAGGGGTGGAGGTGTTACAATCGGGAACACCCCCAACATTTCCCTTTGTATTAGCTTATTGCTCTATTGGCAACCATTTTGCCTTGAAAATTCTTACAAATGCGGTCTCAAGCATAAACTTGAATCTAGCTCATGTACTAAATTTACTCAAAGGCTTGGAGAACCTTATATGTATCTCCCTCATTAACATGGGTCTTTCACTTAAAAAAAGAGAGAAGATTATCGATGTAAAAAACAAACGTAACTCCTCACGAAATCAAAATTCACGAGTGCAAGTTTATTTTTTTTATTTGTAAAAGGGTTTAATCGTCATTTTAACATAATTTGAGGATTTTAAAAAAAAATTATAAACTTGTGAGGAAATTGTTAGATTTTAAATTTATTTAATTAAATAAAATAACAAATAACCCTCTTCTTTTTCTTCTTCTTCAACTAGATCCAACACAACCTTCCTCCGCCTCCGCCTCCGCCTCTGCCACCACCATCCTTCCTTCTGCCTCTCCTCATTGCACTATGGATTCATCTATTTAATCTTTTCTTACACTAGTGTTTCCCTATCTTCCATGCCCGCATCGACTCCGAACATGGATAACCTGCCGGAGCCCCCTGCCGCCACCGATATGTCATGTTTGTTTAGTGAGTTCTTGATTAAACTCAAACTGGTGAAAAGTTGACTCGTTCATTGACTTGGCACTTTCAGCACTAGATTTGGTGGGGGATTGTTATATTATAGCCCTCATTATATGAGTGAGGATGTTGACTTCTTCGACAGGGTGATTTGGAGAGAGGCGTTGTAGATGTCACGTGGATGGTATTTTTGAAGAAAGGTGGTGAAAACGATGATGGAGATGTGACTTGAGTCCCGGTGGTGCACGACCGAGTAGAAGGTGCATATGGTGTTCGATAATGGTTGAGGCAAAACTCATGACTTGGGTTGAAAGCGATGCAATCATATTCCACTGGATCGAAGCCCAATGCAAATGGAAGATATCCAACTCCAAATATTTCTACAGTAGTATACTCCTTCTCCAAGTGCATCTCCGGAATATTAAATACATAGAAAATCCATTATGGTAAGACACTTATTCCTATATGGAATGTGCAGATTTATCTAAATGTGATGGGGAGAAACTTCAGGGATCAATCCCAATAAATACAACAATATGTCTTCATTTTTTCCATTATCTTCTCAATTTAAGAGCGAACACTTTTGGTTTTATTTAGGAATCATAGAGGCTTTCCCTAGAAAACCTCGGGGACTTGTTTACTAAGTTTCGCTTAGCAGCAAGGTTCGGCAACAAGATCGATTTTTGACGTGCATCAATTGGCACGCCTTTGTTCAATAACTGTACACATTGTTCATCAACTGTACACCTTGTTCAATAGTGCCCTCAGAGGTGCATACGAAGTCTGCTAATGGTTGAGGCGAAGCTCACGACTTGGGCCGAAGGCAATGCGGCCATATTCCATTGGGACGAAGCCCAATGTGAATGAAAGATCTCTAACTCCAAATACATCTACAGTAACATACTTATTCTCCAATTGTACTTAGGAAAGAGTAAATGTACGGAAAATCCATTAAGGTAAGCCACTTATTCTCGGAATATGCATATTTATCCAAATGTGATGGGGGAGAAGCTTTAGGGATCAATCCCGATAAATACTGTGGTATGTCTCTATTCTATTTAATATATTCTCAATATAAAGAGCTAACACTTTTGGTCTAACTTTGACATCGAAGAGTCTTTCTCCAGAAAACCACGGGGACTTTGTTTTGCACATTGCACTTAGCAACAAGGTTCGGGAACAAGATAGGTTTTTGACATGCATCAATTGGCATGCCCAGTAGATTGTCAAATACTTTACACCTTATTCCAGAGCACCCTCGAGCAAAACTGTACGCAAAGGCCAGTCGCAAGTAGCCTCAAATTGTGCTGACGAAGGAGAGTCTTTTCATAAGCCTAATTGTCCTCTATTGAGAGCTAATCAGTCAGCAACATCTGATCACTGCTAGTAGTTGATCCATAGACAACAACTATTCCATCACCCGTAGTTGATCCATGGCCAACTGCCAGTCCCAGAGTTATAATGATACCACCTGTCAATTCAATTGTGATTAGAAGAAAGGTTGTACCTATCGAACAGCAAGCCAGAGAGCCTAGAAATGGATTTACGCCATCGCTCTATTATGACGAACAAGGTGCGGGACAAGAATTCATCCAACAGAATTTACCGGACTTTGATAAGTTCATGTTATATAGTGTGGGGATATGAGATATACATATATATATATATATGTAGGGGGGTTCAATTGTCACCCTTATTTTAACATCATTTTTACTCCAAATCCTAATCTTTGATTTAGTCTAATCTCATCCATTGATTAGTCTAATTTTAGTTAAATAATTAATCAATCAAAACAACCCCTTTCCCATTTGCCTCCTATTCTTGCGCGTCCTAACCTTCATCCTTTTACACCCACGATGGTTATGTTTTTATGGTTTCTTGATTTCGGTATAATGCGCTGGGTTTTTATAGGTTGTTGCTATTGAAGGCTTTGTTATATCGGGGAAGCGAATACTTACAAATGCTTATGTGGTGGCTGACTATACATTTGTGAAAAAAATGGTTTTGCCGTTTTAAATTAACTATTAAACCTATGTTCCAACATAGTCTAACTTAACCAAGTATGTAAAGTAAATAATGCACGAGACACACAACTTGGTTACGCAGTTCGGTGAAATCCATCTACATCTGCGGGGACTGGCCCAATTCAAAATAAAACCACTAATCAGAGATATAGTACAAAGTACACCATACAACTATATTTATCTTCTAATTACAACATGCGGAAAAGATCCCCTTGCTACCTATCCGCCTTGATCAGACTCCCTCTGACCTCGAAACTCGTCGACGCTGGATCTTCTCCTCTCAGAGAATTAAGGTATACGACTCTGAACTTAATCAATAGGTCACGTATGTTGGAACATATAAAAATTCTAGCTCTCGCAAAGCTTCTCGATCGAACGTAAATCTGAAGTATGGATTTTTCTCAATTAAATTCACACCTTTGCAGCCGTTAATGTCCTTTATTTATAGTCCATATGCAGATCGGAATACACCATGATTATTTTCATAATATTCATATTCCTTATCTGCTTCTGAAACATATCCAAATCCAATAAATAAAGGGATTTTCATTATCTCAAATATCCCATAATATTCCATAATATCTAATTCCATAATTATAGGGATTTTCCCTAAAAACATTATGCTTCCACACGGATGAATCAAATATTGCTAAAGCTCCAAATTTCCATAAACAAATTTTGCTGCAATATTCTTGTTGCCAAAACTGCACTTCCGCAGTATGTTCCAACATGAAACGTTTTTCTTCTTTAACATAAGTTCACAAATGCCAACACAATAATCCATGAGATGCATTTGACTTTACAGTCTCCACATCTCTTATGAACTTTCCCAGCCTCACTGTATGCTGCAATTGATATTTAGAAAACTACTTAAAGACATCAAACTAAATTCCTCCACACACAAAAAGACATGACAAGACACATAAAAGCTGACACTTGATATATCGGTTTGATGTGTTGTGATATTGATCTTACAGAGAGAATGAAATAAAAACATCATATTGAAACACACCCAACTCCTATTCAATTCAATCTCAGTTTAACCAAAATGATCGACACTGATGGAATCAAACACAAGTTCCACACAACATCAGATAAGAATTATCTGACACTTTAATTCAAACACTCAATTTCTAAAACGAATCAAACATAACATCACGTAAGAATTTCCAAAAAAAATTACCCTAATTCACCTCAAAAATCCTAATAAATTCGAAATATAACATAAACGAATAAATAAAATCTAGGGATATATACCAATATAACCCTGTTTACTTGAGTAAATACTAATATAACTCTCAAATAATTTTTAGTGCAAAAGCAGCCCTAACTAGTTGATGAAAGTGCCAATATAACCCTAAGACAGCATTTTCGATGTTGACCGGCATTGACCAAAAATGAAATGACTAAAATACCCTTTAACCTAAAACCCGAAAATTTTAGGATAGTTTTACCCTCATGCCAATGGTTGAATCCATATGCCGCCAACACCACCCATCCACTGGCCACCACCACCACTCCCTCCACCCGGCCGACAGCCCCTCCACCGGTCACCACCACCACCCCCCTCTATCGGCAGCATCACCATCGACGGTGGCAACGAGAGAACACTGAAAGGAGGATTTTCATGGTGGAGATGAGGGGTTTACTATACCTTGATACAAGGTATCTCCGACGGTGAGGAAGGGCTCTATACGGGGTGTCTCCGGTGGTGAGGAGAGGGCTCGACAGAAGGAATCTCCGGTGGCGATGAGAGGTTTTCTGTACCTCGATACGGGGAATCTCCAATGGTGGGGTGGGAGATCGATTCAAGGCGTCTCTGATGGAGAGGAGGGGGCTCAATATGGGGCATATCTGGTGGCGATGAGGGGGCTCAATACGAGTTGCACTACTAGAAAATAGGGTGATACACACCGGTAAAAAATCCCTGGGAGTTGATATCGGTGTTAATGATCACAATTGCACTGGTACACCGGATGTCTATCAGAATACCGTTGTCTTTAGGAAAGAATGCACCAGTATTTTTTGCACCGGTGTATGAAACACAAAAATTTTGTTCAAGATAGCGGTGTTATTGGTGTTAAGTGCACAAGTTAAACTTATATCGGTACATATTTTCCAGAGTTTATGTACAGAGTTGCCGCCAAAAATATGAATCACACACTGGTATTTCTTATTACCGGTGCATATGAACAAAAGAATGCGGGAATTGAAGAAAAAAACTTAGCATCGGTACTGTTTATTACCGGTGTATCATTAATTTTTGTCATGGAATTTCATTTACACTGGTATTTTGATAAATTACCGGTGTATAATATGTATTTAATGCTCACCTACCACATTTTTTGACGGGCTAAAAATGGGAAAATGGGAAGAAGAGTTCATTAATGGCTTTTTGAGGGTTGATGAAAGCATTGAATGATCTCCTATGAAGACCCTTAAAGGTACCATGAATATTTTTATGTATATTATTGATGGTTATTGTTGATTTTGGTATGTATACATATATATCTTGTGTGTCTGATCATGTTAAGGTGATTGGGGTAGCATTGGGGTCATTTGTTTTCAAGGTTGATGTAGTTAATGCTATGTTTATTGATTGTCATATTGTGGGGTGTATTATGAATGTGGTAATGTGGAATGGTGCATTAATGATCTTGCAAGATTCGTATGTGGTAATGAAATTGTATTGTAATTAATTGTGTGGAAGTTTGATTGTTGCACATTTATTGGTGTGTAGAGTTCTATCGTGCCATCGAGAGGCATAAGCATGTGTATTCCAACGTTAGTAGGGTGAGAGAAGAATATATTGGGTTCGTAGATGAGTTTTTGGAGCATGTTTTTAGTCATGAGAAGCGAATATTATGTCCTTGTTGTGATTGTAGAAATAAAAATCGTACTGACAATAAGGAAATGTTGAGACTCCATTTGTAAAGTAGGGGGCTTGCAAAAGATTATGTGGTGTGGACATTTCATGGGGAAAATCACCCCCAAAGGTGATAGTTAGTAGTGAGGAAGAGTGTTTTGGAGATGAAAGATTGGATGACATGTGCGAGGAGGTAGTTGATGAATTCAGAGAGAGGTCTGAGGTTTTGGCTAACTTTCTAGGTGAGAAGGATAGACCATTGTATCCCGGTTGCAAGAATAAAGACACGGTAATGTCATGTTTGATGAAGTAGTTTAATTTGAAAGGTATTGGTTCATAGAGAGATACTAGCATGAATAAATTGCTTAAGTTTATGAATGAGAAGCTTCCGGCTGGTAATGGTATACTAGACAACCTTCATGAGGCTAAGAGAATTTTGTGTCCGATGAGAATGGAGTATGAAAAGATATATGCTTGTCCGAACGATTGTGTCTTTTATAGGGGCGAGTTAAATGATAAGATTGCTTGTCATATATGTAACTTTCCCGTTATAAGAAAAGGAGAAATGTGGTCGTCGGTGGAGAGCTTTTTGTGTCGGTGAGGAGGCGGGTGCCGCCCAAATGTATGTTTTACCTTTCGATTATTCCAAGGCTGAAAAGGCAGTTTAAGAATGCTAATGATGCAAATAACTAGACATGGTTCGTGGATAGAGAAGGTTGTAAAGATGATGATATGATTCGTCATCCGGCTGATGCAGACCAGTGGAAGAATTTTGATAAGATGTATCCGAAGTTTGCTTCCAAACCTAGAAATTTGAGAATGACTTTGGTATGAACCATTTCGGTAATATGTCCTTGAAGCACTGTTCATGGCCGGTTATGCCCCGTACTTATGCATGAAGAGGAAATATGTCTTGAGGCCTATTATGATTTTAGGGCCAAAATAGAAGATTGCCCCTTTCATAGAAGATTTGAAAGTTCTATGGTTCAATGGTGCTTTAATGTTTGATGGTTTTCTTGGTAAGGAGTTTACCTTTAAGGCAATGCTTTTTATACCATAAATGATTTCCCGGCATATGGAAACATTTCCAGTTCTGTAGTCAAGGGCCACAAGGCTTGTCCTTTTGTGAGGATGAGACCGAATACCATCAGTTGAAAAATGGGCGAAAGACAATATATTTAGGTCACCGAAAATTCCTCCCGTTGAAGCACAAGTTGTGAGATAACATAATGGCATTCATTGGTGGGAATGAGAGGAGAAAGGAACCTACCCCGTTGATTGGTGTGGTTAGTCACAACAAGGTAAAGAAATTGAATGTCATTCTTGGTAAGAAGTTATCAAAGGTTGTGTGGTTGTAAAGGGACCATTGAAGAAATGATCAATTTTCTTGATTTCTTGTACTGAGATAATCTTCAGGTTAGACATTGTTTGGATGTCATGCACATTGAGAAGAATGTTTTTGACAGTTTATTAGGCATGCTACTGAACATCCTAGGGAAGACTAAGGATAGCTTAAATGCGAGGGAAAATTGGGTGGAGCTGGGCATTCGGTTGGATCTAGCACCGGAGGTTACGAGGAAGCGAACGTACATGCCCCCCGCTCCTTACAATCTGTCAGTTGCTGAGAGGAGGTCAGTGTGTGAGAGCATTCAAGGCATGAAGGTACCATCCGACTACTCTTCTAATGTAATTAATCACTTTGTGAATGATGAATTGCGTCTTAATGCTTTGAAATCACACGATTGTCATGTACTTATGCAACAATTGTTGCCTGGTGCGAACCGAGGCTATTTGGAAGAGGAAGTTAGATTTTCGATTATACGCTTGTGTTTTTTCTTTAACTCGATATGCAGGAAGAATATAAGCAGGCAACAACTAGATGAACTGGAGCAGGAGGTTGTTGTAGTTATGTCATATGGAGAAGTTCTTTCCCCCGTCATTCTTTAACTTCATAGTCCACCTCGTGATACACTTGGTTAGAGAGATGTGTACATGCGGACTTGTTGGATGCATTGGATGTACCCGTTCGAGCGTTAAATGGCTAATTTCAAGGGCTATGTTCATAATAGAAGTTGCCCTGATGCATCGATTGTTTAAAGGTAAGTTACTGAGAAGGTCATCAAGTACTGTACTTCAAACTTGGTTGGAAAAAGAGTGGTTGGTGTCCCCAGTGGAACACATTGCGGGATGCATAATGGGATGCCACTGTCGAAGGGTTGATGACTTTTAACCTGTATGTTTTACGTAATAGTAGCGAGACTACAATGTATGTTCAAGAGCATGTTTCCATGTTGGAAGAGATTCATCCAGATTGGCCTTTGAACAGAATATAGGTAGAGCATTCTTCAAGCTTTGTTAACTGGTTTTACAAGTGGTGCAATGTGGAAGGGATGCCCTGTAAGCTATGGTCATTTACAAGAACACCAAACTGCACTGTCAGACGATACCAAGGTTATGACATTAATGGATTCAGTTTCTCTACATTGGAGAAGGATGAGAAGAGCACGACGAAGAACAATGGCTTATATATTGAATTTGAATCTATGTGGCGGGCTAGCAAGAGAGACAAACATCCTGTTGTTGTTGTGATGCCTTTTTATGGGGTGATTTAGGAAATTTGGGAGTTGGATTATGTAGAGTCAAAGTTGTTGTGTTCAAGTGCCGTTGGGGGGAACATGATTCCAGTGTTATGCATGAAAAGCAATAGGCTTCACGCTGGTTGACTTGAATCGTGTAGGATACGAAGATGACAATTTCATCTTAGTTGCCCAGGTGCGACAAGTTGTTTTTACCAAGGACCCTTCCAGTGAGAAGTTCCATGTGGTGCTTTATGGTAAGAAGTTTTACTTTGAAGAGAAAATTGATTACCCATTCATAATTGATAGTCTTGAGTTTCCATCATTATTTCCTGGTTTGGAAGATGTCGGGGGACTTGTGGTGGGACGACGTTCTCATAGTGATGGGTTGTGGATTGACGAGAGCGGTGAAATCGTGGGTGGGGACAATTTGTTGAAATGTAAAAGATAGATAATTATCCCCATGTATTTGGATTTCCTCTCACCGATTTGTGTAATACTCACCCCACTATTTTGTGAAGTATATAACACTAATCATCTTTTGCTAATTATTTTTGTGTTTTTGATATGAAAGTATTTTTATGATCCACACCCCCGTTGGAGGCAAATTGTAGTCGAAAGGATTAGATTTTTTTTAAGAAAAAAGGCATTATTCAAAATAATTACATATGCACTGGTAAAATAGGGATATACCGGTGTAAAAATAGAGGATATGCTCTGTTTCATACATAAGCACCGGTAATTTGTGTAATAGCACCGGTATAAAAATCGGTGCTAGGGACTTAGCCAAAAAATATATATTTGGTCTCGGGTCAAACCACTCATTAAAACTACCATCCAAAGCAGCTGCAAGCAGCTGCATTGTGTTATATTATACACCGGTAAAGTACATAATAGCACCGGTGTTTATACTGGTGCTAGATACTTAGAAAAAAATCATTTTGATATTGCGTTCGAAAAATATGTGTAATGGTCATTTAAAGCAGTGTCACACAGCTGCTTTTGTGAACATTTTACACTGGTATTTTCAATAAATGCATCAGTACATATACTCGTGCTAGGTACTGAAAAGAAAAAGTTATTCTGCTCTCGGGTCCAAAAAATGAATGTAATTGACATTTAAAGCAATGTCACGTGGCTGCTTTTTTTTAATATGTTACACCGGTATTGTCAATATACCGGTGCTAGGTACTTTGTGAAAAAAATTGTTGGAATATGATAGCTTATACACCGGTAGTGTGCTGAATTTACCGGTGTAAGTCTGACCAGTATAAATATTCACATTTTCAGGTTCAAAACATCACAATATCAACATTCAAAGGCTGCAACTATCTCCCCCCCCCTCAAGGAATTCCCATGGAGATCCGATAAATCCCCAACAACAGAGCTAATAGAATAAGGTAATTCACATCCAATTCACATCCAACTCTTTAAACATATGCTTAAATTTCCTTTGTAGTCTCACATCCATGCATAAATGATTTCATATGATGAATAACTTGGGTCTCATCCAAGGTGTTTGATAAAATGTCTAAATGTCTTTTTTGGGAAATGGCCCCTAAATTTAATTTGAAAAGGACATGCCATGCATTCTCTCCTTCTGAGCCAATTGTGTCAACGCAGAAGTACCTGGACAATACCTTTGTTTCTGAGAAGGCTAGGTTCGTACATGAATCATACAAAGGACGTCGACATCACCCGGAGAGAGAAATAGAGGCATCTCCTCCATTCCTACAAACAATCCAAAGTCTTGGGTGGGAAAAATTTTGCGAGACTCCGCCTGCTTTCAACCTCAGCATCGTGAGTGAGTTCTACATAAACTTGAAGTGTGGAGTGACATTGAAAGAGGTCTACTGTAGAGGCAAACTTGTTCCTCTCACATCTGAAGCTATAAATGAGTTGTTCAGGCAGCCTAATGTTCCAAGCGATGAGGACGAGTTCCTTACATTCCATACTCATGTGGGGAATTCCTACTACTATTTACAATATCCGGTTGGTACGGAGATCGTCGATACAGTAACTAGGGAAGGAACCAACATAGATGAGTTGGTCAAACCTGGCTGGAGCAAGATTCCAAAGAATGCTCTGACTCCAGAAATGAATGGATGGTATCACTTTGTGTCGTCCAGAATAAACTTTGTTACAGTTAACACGGAAGTCCACAGACATAGGCTCACCCACTTGTACGCAATACAGAAGCAACTTCGATGAAATCTTGGTGATAAGATCTTGAACCTTTTGAGGAAAGAACGGGATAAGACGGGGTATACAATTTCTGCAATATCATCTCGTCCTTCTGTTCTAGAGCGGGAGTCACCTCCCGTTCCCATGATGTTTACGGCCAACCAATTGGTAAGAATTGTGTGGATTCTTTCGACAAAAATCGGTTGATATAGTAGTCCCTTCCCTTGAATCCAGTCGCCCCCTTGGAGGTGGGTGTATAGAATTTGCACGAGGAATCCAAGTATCAGAGATCCTGGCTCACCCACATGGCCAAAGTTTTTAGCTATCAATTTCCTTTTGTTGTGGCAGCCATTGGAGAATTTCTAAAAAAATTGCAAAATGTGATGTGCAGGACATGGATGTGGGTACAAGTATCCATGATGGGGATGAAACAACGGAGCATGATGATGTTAAACCATTTTCTCGTTACTATATGTGAAAGGGATGTATTAGTCTATTAAACCTTGAATTCCGTACCACTCTTGTATTTTGATTAAATTAGACTGTGTAAATTTGGCTTACTTTTTAGAAATTAATTCATTCGATGATAATGATTGAATTAGTTAATTATAATACTTGTTTTTTTTATGTTACATAAAAAATGGGAAATGTTAGGCTTTGATGAGTTAAATTACACTACAAACACAGAAATTATCTCTAAAATATATAGCAGCACTTCAAGATAGGTTATCACCGTGTATGAAATATTTATTATATGACACATATGGTTGGAATAAAAAAAATGTGTGCAATTTGGTGGTATGAAGGTTGGCCTAATAAATTTTGGGGCCATACTGCAATTCTTGGTAAACTTGGCAAACAATCAATGTTGATTTTGACTACGTTCCGTACACCCGATGCAGGTGGAAACACATGGTAATGATCGTATTGTATTGAATTGCAATTTTATGGTACCAATTTTTCATTTCGACGATTCCAAGATTCTTGGGGGACTAAAGTGCAAACAGTAAAAAGTTTACTTGTACCTCGAAATACAAATCCGCTTGAACCAGATGGCTCTCTAAACCACCTGTATGTAATTCCAAATTACACCCGTGAGGAAATGAACGGGTTGGGGCCCTAAAGTAACGTCGGAAGATAATCGGATTCCACATTGTCACTTTGAAGAAAGCCATTACCGGTTACTCTAGAATATTTACTAGCGCTTTTGGAGAATTTACCAACAGGGCACAAATATTTTATAATTCACATTTAAGGATAGAATATTAAATTGATATTTTTATAGTTACGGAAAGTATCGGTAACGCAAATCCAATTTTGGAGGACCTAATTGCAAAAAAAAAGGATCAACAAGTTGTACGGTCACAATAATCGTGACGTTCCAACTATGAAACTTAAATATTATGGTATATTATAAAGCCCTGTTCGGATCCATTGAATAGTGGTCGAGGGGGTGAATGTAAATGTTTGGGGTCATAATGAAATTTTACGAAGTACATGAATACATACTAATTTAATGTTTTTGGGATAGGGGTTCGTTCAAATTAGGTTCCAACCCTTAAATGAATGTCCAATCAAATCAAGAAAGCAATAATTTTTCAAATTAGAGGGTTAAAACAAACATGGGGGTGTAAATGTGAAAATCAAAGAATTATGAATAGGCAACAATAACATGTATACACCGGTATTTTTTTTTGCTAAATACCAGTATAAAGTTCCAATTTTTTTGGTGGGAAACATTTGAAATTTATTTTTTTTTTAAAAATGCAGGAAAAAATGTACAACGATATTTAGAACAATAACACCTGTTCTTGTACCGGTGCTAGGTACTTAGAATTTTTTTCCTAACCATGATTTTTCTTGAAGTGCTAAAAATATTCTTGAAGTGATTTTGTAAAAAAATGATTTAAAGTAGCAGTGCACAACTGCTTTTTCTTTGAGTTAAGTGCTAAAATGACCTTGACTTTAGGCTGAAAGTGCCAAAATAACCCTTGATTTGGTTGACTTATTAGTCAACAACGAACTGACCGGAATAATGTGACATGACAAATTTGTCCCTAATTAAAAAAAATGAAAAATGGAATGATTTTCACTTTTTTCACTTTCCAAAGTTGAAAGTGGGTTCTGCACCTTTCTTCCTTATTTTCCAAACAAAAACCGAGTTCTTCACCTTTCTTCCTCATTTTCCACCGACAACCAATTCACCACCCATTTCCACCTTCTTCCACCTGCGTTCTTCCTCCCCCTTCTCCCCTCTCGTTCAACGACATTGCGACGTGGATGCTACTCGCCCTGGATTTTTGCAAAGGCAATGGTAGACGCCGGTGAGAGGCAAAGAGTGGGGCTAGGGCAACAGTGTTGGGTGGAGATCGGGGTTAGGGCAACGGTGAAGGGAGATCGGGGTTAGGGATTTAGTGGTGGCGGTGTAGTGAATTGGTGGTGGGCGGAGATCGGGGTTGGGGCAGCGGTGAAGGGTGATCCTGGTTAGGGATT
>JAULKM010012372.1:0-14697 GCA_032355605.1 Rubia tinctorum
ATAACAGGCTCTACAGCTTCTCGACCAACTCGATCAAAGGCAAGAAAGAATCTTCTTGCCCAACTTGAAAGTGAGGAGCTGCAGGTATCAAATGCAGAGGGGAAAAAACCAAAGTTAGACTAAGTTACAAGCACCTCAAATGTAAATAGCTTTTGCCTTTTGTTGAAATGACAACTCAACGTAGCAAATGTTAGCTGTAATCTTTTGGGTTCAGTCCAGCCACTACTAATTTGCTTTAAACATGTCTTTTGCAAACTTCTTAATTGCTTAAAATCATGTAGTTAACATCTATTTATAGTTTGGAATAGTCTATGATATATTCGGATGACATGTAAAATTACTACTTTGCTTCTTTAAAATTTAAGATTATGTTTTGTATAACCTTTCCATTTGTTTCATATGTCATTCATCATTCATATCTTCAAACTTCTTAAACTGTTGGGTACACTACAATTTAGCTTAATTGCTGATATTCCAAGTGAAATAGAACATCTTACTCACTTTACGTACTTATCAGTTCAAAGTCATCGTAATGTCTTATTTGGAGAATAGTTTTAACACTTCAAGAATATGTATTTAACAGTATGTTTTGTATAACCTTTCAATTTATATTGCGTCTTACATTATTCATACGATTGAAATATGAAATTCCTAGGTAAATGACAGTCCCAGACGTTATTACTAATCATCATATAGCTATACTTAAATATCAATTGTCAAATATTTATTACAATTGTCATTCTAATTTGTTATCCAACTCACCGTGCATCGCGCGGTGACTCCTCACTAGTGAGTTATAATGCCTTGTAAATTTTAACATCACTAGTACTATCATTTTAAGTCTTAGATGCCAATCTTATACTTCTCTTCGTGCTGATACTGTATTTTATTTCCTTTTCAGAAAGAGTGAAATTAGATCCTTAATAAATGGAGAAGAAGCTAAGATTCAAAATGTGAAAACAAAAAAATTGTAATCTATCACGAAGAATGAATGGAGGAAGAAAAAGATACACGACAACCGAACAAAACTATTCAATTTTTTGGACAAATCTGCTGATGAGGATCAAATTTCATGCGCTTACTCTAAATGACAATCTGAGATATCTAAACCGGGATTTTTTTTTGGATGACATAATTTTTGGAAAACATGCTCAAATGACAATTGTTTTGTTGATATGATATTGGCTCTGTTGATTTTATGGCCTAAGCATATATTTATCAAAAAACTTCAACCTCACGTTTAACATTTTTTGAGCCATTTTTTGGCCTAGGGTAATTTGCGGAAAAGGAAGGCAGCCTCTTCAACGACCTAGAACCCTTACTTCTAGAATCACAAACCATTGTCGTTGTTAGAGTCCTTTAAATTTAATTTCTAGACCGGAATTGGTACTTATTTATGAGCTTCTTAGTTGCGGACGTGTCACGAATCTTTTTCACTACTTAGAGGAGAGTGCACCAATGATGATGTTAAGGTAGTGTCACCGCAACGAAACGGAGAGTAAGCCGGCATGAGCGATGTGTAAAGGGACAATTGGTGGTGTGATGGTTACCAGTAGTTCAATAGAATTCTTTTAAATAAAGAGCATAATATCAAAATATCAATTTGTGTGGATTGGATTGTGTAATTTATCAACAATCTGATTAGGTGTAAATTATATTACTAGATATTCTAAAACTATGTGTTATGATATATGTATAAATATCTCACATAATAATATTTATATTAATATATCTATAATTTTTTACAATCTAAATAGCATAAAGTTTATTGATGAATAATTAACTACGACACATATAGAGGTCAAGAGAAGGAAATAGAAGAACACTTAAAATGAAAAATGAACACAAAAATCTACCCTTAGTGACAAAATCATGGAATTTAATGAACAAAACACCTTCACCACAATATACTACCCGTAACCTCTAATCAAGCAAGTTCATTGACAATCACTATCATACAACACAAATCAAATAAAGAATTGAATCACATTGGAGAGTTACCTCTTGGGTTTCAAGGTGCGTGTTTCAAGCATTTTGAGGGTAGATGGGTTTGGGTGGTATTTTAGAGGAGATAGGGAAGAAATGGTGATGTGGATGTAGGAGGGTGCGTGAGCTTCATGGATCGTGCATGTCTACACGCATCGTGAACTTGGGGTATGGTTCTTCTCCTTGTCCACCAATTTGAGCATCACAAACCATGTACGTCTACACGGTCCGCGAGTTGGACATATCCTAACCTCGTTTGCGCGCTTTCCTCCAAAAACCAAATGCTTCCTACTAAAAACAAACATGCACACCAAGCGTAATAGTGTTCCAAAAACAAATCTACAATAGAAAAACACACCCAAAACAATAAACAACACAATGCAATGAGACATCTTTCCCTCCTTCACAATTGTAACACACATATTCCTCAAATAAGAAACATGATATGATAAGAAAAATGAGGTATACAAAACAATGTGCAATAATCACTTCCCAATGCATTATTCTTACCTCAATACCCTCAAATCCTATCCCACCATGCAATTCGAATCAAGCCACTATAAATCCACACTAAACAAGTATCAATCAACATCCCCTCAAAGAAACAACTAGTGTGCAACCTAGGTTGTGTATTTGGTGGTGGTTTAGGAGGTGGATTGTGGTGGTGTATAAGGTTTTTGGGGTAAGAGTGGGAGGATAAAGGTGGGGTATTTATTTTTTCTTTTCAAAGTTAAACTAACTCATCTAACATTTCTAAGGATCGGGTTGCCTCCTGAGAACTCCGTATATTTAAGATCGTTGGCACGACCCTAATGTTATCCATATGGTGAGGCCTTGTACCCCATCACAATAGGCAACCAAAATAGGAGAAATGGGGGTAGAAATCTTCCAAGAGGAAGATGTAGTGGAAGTGGAGTCGACCTTAAAGGAGATGGGTGGCTTAGAAGCCTAGGACACTTGATTGGCTTCTCTATGGTCTCCTCAAAGGGTTCCAAAAATGTGAAAGTTGGTTCTATGGGTGGAGGCTGGGGTGAAAATAGGTAAAGTGGTGAATTATAATAACTCTTTTCTCAATTTCTTCGCTCTCAACATAACACTCCTCATCCCATTGGTATTCATTTACCAAAAATTAAGTTCAACTAGAGATGTTTAATTTTTGGAATATTGGGCTTCTAGTTGGCTCACCCTTTCCATCAAGTTACTCACTTTCCCTTCAACACTCTCAATGCTTGAGGAGAGTTAAGTTCCAAATATATAATGTCTCTATCGATTTATGATTGGAGTAGCTCATTACTCTTGGTCACATTAGTTATAGCTTGCAAAATTTCTCCATACTCCAACTTGGTAACTCCCAAGTCGCTAGTGTTACTAAAGATTCGTGTTTGGGGAAGCTCATCTGTTTTTAACAAGATTAGCTATGGCTCCAAACATGTCTTCACAGTCAAACTTAGGAACTAATCCTACAGATTCGTTTTGAGGCATTGTATAGGTTGTTGAAGGCCAACCATCTAACTCATATTGTTGGTTTCCTAATTCAACTCCATACCATAAATTCATGTTACCACTTAACCTCGAATTGGGAGAATCAGGGTATGGGTACCATTCTCGATCTCATTGGCCTTAGGAACCCAATAACTTCTATCTCTCTATCATATTCGCTCAACCAAGAGTAAGACTCCATAGGGTGGTCGCAATGACATATCCTACGAAGTCTTACTCGTTGAGCCTCTCTTCTCACTACAAGAAAAATGATCTATTACTTTGCCCTTTACCTCGTTTGTTGGCTAACATCAAATAACTGAGAAAATTTTCTTTTACCTCGGTTATTTTTTTGAAGTAAAAGATATTTTTTACCTCGATTATTAAAAAACCGAGGTAAATAATTGGATATTTACCTCGATTCTATTGAAACCGAGGTAAATAATTGTAAAAATCGAAGTAAATAGTATGACCGATGTATGTACAACGTCGGTAGTGCCGGTCATATCAAGCAAAAGTAGTTAATCTTGACATGACCTACCTCACTCTCTTGATCGGTTTGACCGATTTCCGGACGACGGCATATAGCGACGTCGCATAACTCTGGATTTAGTTTGTAAGTTTGGTTCCATTGACCAAGTTCAATCTTTCTTCTTCTTTTTTTGAACATACCAAGTTCAATCATCATGCCCAAAAATTTTCTCCCCGTTGCAAGATGCCTCTTCAAATAAGGTAATGAAATAATTCAATCAAAATACCCAACAACTTAGTGAAATTGTTCGAATAACTTAGTGAAATAATTAGATAAACAGTATTGGTCATGAAAATATCCTTACAGTTAATACATAAATTCGATTAATAATTATTTAAGTTCCAACAAAATAGAAATTTTTTCAATCAGCTCACACTATGATGACCTTGAAGACAATTAGGCTCCCCGCTTCTAAAGGACTCGTCAAAACCCTTTGGGGACAGGGTCATGATCTTCCCACCCCCCGAGGAGTTCATTCGCCACTCTGTCCCATAACACCTTAGCACACCGGGGGTCTTCTCTTTTAGCAGTAGTGGAACAACGTCCCTCGGGATGTACTAAGTCATTCAAAAAATATTCATTAAAAATGTATATGAATATATATTTATATATAAAAGCAATTAGCAACAAATAATATTAATTTCAATTGTCTTACCAAAGTTGGGTTTTTCCCAAAATTCTACTACTTCAGAGTGCGGTGGAAACGTGGGCTATCAACATCCATCGTATGATGTTCAAGGTTAAAAAACAGGCTATGGGTTGCTCCACTGTGCGGTGAATTGTACAAAAACCAAAAACAAAATATTAGTTTTTATTTAGTACGAAAATGTGTTAGTAAATTTATATGTAAATTGGTAAAATGCCTTAAAATGGGCTGATTAGAAGATCCTTCGCCAGCCATTAGTCCTGCATGAAATGTGTAAATGTTATGTGCGAACTGGTCTATGTAAAACAAGGTGCGACGTCGGTAGTGAGTTGAAGGTACATGTTGGTCCATCTAAGTGGGGGCATCGGCATGTACATGCAACATCGATAGGTGGTCGGTTGAATCGAACACATGAACGACACAAGATCAAAGTCGCATATGCAATTACAAAGTAAACTTAAATGCCATAATGCGACATTGGTGATATATCGGTCATATCGAGGGTAAGATCGACATAGATACAATGTCACATACTAAAGAATAATCCACTGGAAATAAGAATCTGCGAACCCTACTCACATAAATCGAGTGGTGACAGACAGCATACTGGCATCACGGATATCAGAGGAAACTATGGGAAGAAACACATAAACCTGGAAAAATTAAAGATTTATCAACACAAAACTAAACAAAAAAAACCTTTGAAGACATACCCAAACATAGTACCTAGGGTTACAATCATAGAAAGTTCACACCCTCATAAATCTAAGAAAAACTATATAACCAAAAAAATAACACATTTACAGACAACAGATCAAACAATGTAAAGTAGAAATTACAAAAATTTGGTGTTAGGAGATTAGAAATGTTCATACCCTTTTCCAAGAGAGAAGAGAATGGGGGGGAACTGTTGTAATTCACTAATAACTTGTGAAGGTCAGCTTGAACTGATTGTTAGGGTCCCCCTATTTATACCCATTCCGGAATGACATCATTTTTGAACCATTGTGAAGTCTGCCTCATATAGTGCGACGTTGCACCAGTGTCGGTTCAGGTGACATCCTATCGACCCCTTACCGAAGTCGCATATTAACATGGGCCTAACGATTTCAACCCACCAATCAGCCGGTAACCAGTTAAAATTTATTTAAAAATTTTGTTCCCAACAAGAATTTTCTAGTTTCAGACAGATTGAAACAAATTATACATTACACACAAGTCTTTTCAAGTTTTTTAATGATACTACTATTAAAACTTTGTTGATATGTTAGGTCAAATATTATGGATTGAATAACATTATAATAACATTCAACGGATAGATTATATTTTTAGTTTTAAGATTAAAGATTAAAGTACAAAAAAATAAATATTGTTCCAAATACAAATGACCTTTTTGGAATATTTTTTTAAAATTAAACCCATATTAATGGGAGGGATATTTATTAGGATCCCCAATACTTACCAAAAGAATTGATATAATTTTTACATGTAGTTTAGAATATAAATGACCTTTTTTGGATATAAATGCTCTAATCAAGTCTAGGTTGAACAACTAATTATATCTAATAGTGAAGAACTTTAAAAATAAAAACTATAGGCCCGACAACATTAACCAGCTCAGAGTAGAGCGTGTCTCCCCAACCTTGAGTTCCTCAGCCTCAAGAAAATGCTTAAAACCCTTCAGAGTCAGGGTGTTCATCATTAGGTTCCATGAGTAATGCATGTAGTATTCCCTTCCATTTCACCTAAGAACTGCAGGCAATTTGTAAGTTGGCAGGAACTCCACAATCTGGCTAGACACGTACTATACTTTAAACAGAAAACCACGTTTAGAAAATGTGAAAGTAATTTATAGAAAAATTTTATTGACAATAAAATTGATGTGCAATGGGGATCAGTTGCCCGAATAGGAATTGCCCCGAAGTTCGTCTGGCTCAGTGTGTGGACAAAATGCGGAACAATATCGCCGAATGTAGTCCACATACGGTCATCATCTGGATCTCTATGGATCTGTATTGGTCAACAAAATTAGTATAAATTAAATTAGAATAAAAGGAATACAATAAAAGGCAAATTAAATACAAATTTAAGAATGCTCATCTCAATCGGGTAACGGATTGAACTAGCACTATTAGCCATGATTACTAAAATTCATATCGTAAAGATTTGATAAAAATCAATTAAATTAATCTATTAATCAATTAAACTATGAATTCAACATTTAAGAGCGACCTCGCATATTATTCGGTAATACTGATTAGTTAACCTACCAGAGTACGACGCATCATAAAAGCTAAAATGTAGAAAATATGAATGTGCGACGTCGAATTAGAGTCGTTCAAACCAAAGTTCGATCGATGTATAAGCGACGTCGCGTTCATGGATATGGGATACACTAAGAACAACAAAAAACTGGTGATAACAAATATCTGAAACAAAAAAATTGGGCCACATTCACGAGGGAACAAAAAAACCCATATTCTAACACCCTACCTAATCCTAGAAACCTAATCCATCGAAACTTCAAAAAAAAATGATGCAAATAACATATTCACATACCATATAACTAACAATTTCAGTGACAAATTCTAAAACAAAAGTAATGTTACCACATTTTGAAACCATATCTTCGAGAAAATTAGCAGGGGATTATTGAAATTTGAGGGAAACTTAAATGTTTAAATTGATGTATGAGGTGGGCTTCATATATATAGTCGTTACGAAGCGTTGTAAATTCTGCCTCGGGCAATGCGACGTCATAAGTTACTCAATCTTATCAAGAGTAAACCAACGGTTGAGCCATTTCGGGTACTCTAACTGTGGGCCTCCCTATTTTAGCCCACTAGCTTGTGTCTAACAAACTGCGATGTCTTTTGTCAATCGTAACATGCGAGATTGGACTGAACTATTACCTATGTCGGCATTACATAAAATGGGTCTCACCAATTTAGCCCACTAGCCTAGCAACTGGGCCCGCGTTTGAACGAAACAAATATAATTGACCTTAATAACGGTTAATAGTATATTAGATACTACTATTTCAAATTTATAAATGTCCATGAACTTTATTAACTCCTGGTTCAATCGTCATCTATTTGAACACAACTAAGTGAACTTTTCTGTTTTTACAATTAGGTCCCTACAATATGGTGGGGGTGAATGATATGCAAAATTGGAGATGCCCAAAAATATAAATCACATTGTCCCAAACAAGTTGTTCCGACTTAGGCATCAACAAACAGGGGTATTCTTCTCCCATTTTTTATTAGTATTCCATTAATTCTACCACATTGAATCGAACGAAATTACACATTCTTGATTTTTTATGAATTAAAAACATAAGGAAATTCCGGCCATTAATTTTTATAAAGTTCTAACACATGGCCTAAAATTAATTGTTTATCATTACTTAAAAGTATGCAAGGGCTAATCGGAAGATCTTGTGGAAGTCTCTGTGAGAGTAGTCGAAATGGAAATTTGGAGATACCCGTACCAAATTCACCAAATCAAGAGCACGATGTTCCAATTCAGTCATGCACTAGTCAATGGAATGTGACCTAAATCTTCTCAGACAGTGTATGACGAAACTTTGAAAAAATTACACTATGACCCAAACTTCTTCGCATGTTCGCTGTGGTTTAGATCTGTACACCCGAATGTTATGACAAATGTTTGATGCAGTGATTATGCATACTGTCTAAAATATGCCACTACAACAAACATCACCTTTTACGACACTATTTATTGTGTTGTGACTGCCCGTGTAGTATTTTTGCTATACAATTTTTCATTTGTGACACAAATAAAACAGCATTTTTTGTGTCACTAAACTTCATGTCATTTTTTGTTTGCGACACATCATGCGATATTTACCCTTAGTGGCGCATGTATGTTTACGACACTTTGTGCATCGATTGAAAGTTGTGACACATGTGCTATTGGGACATGTTATGCACTATTTAGATTTAATGATGCATGGATGTTGGTAACACATTATGCGGAATGTACATTTAGTGACACATGTATATTTGTGACACATGATGCATCAATTGCACATAGTGACGGATGTGTTGTTGCGACATGTTATGTGCCATTTAGATTTAATGATGCGGGGATGTTGGGAACACATTATGTGGCATTTACATTTAGTGACGCATGTATAATTGTGATACAATGTGCATCAATTGCACCTAGTGATGCATCTGTTAATGCCACATGTTATGCGCCATTTAGATTTAATGATGCATGGATGCTGGCAACACATTATGCGGATTTTACATTTTGTGAAGTATAGTTGTTTGTAGCACATTATGTGTCATTTACATATATTGATGCATGTATATTTGCGACACCTTCTACAACCTTATTTAAATTATTGTACTGCATATTACGACAGATTTTGTGACTACTGAATAATGTGAAGTGGTACTTTACAACACATGCACAACATATAGAAGTGACTTTTATTATTGCGACATAAATATTTTTTTATGACATGATGTTATTAGTCGTAAATAATACAACACATTTGGATCACATAATTATTGTGTCATTGTTTATACAACATATTGAGCATCACTAATTGGTATGGATATAATTATATTGCATAAATTCACGACATATGAGGCAACTATTGTAGATGTCATTTTTTTTCCAATCCTATGCGACACATTTTTTTTCTAAAACATATAAGTATTTACTATTGAATTCAAATAATTAATTTATATTGAAAGATCTCCTTTTACTATTAAATTTTACAATAAATATATTAGAAATAAATAATTATATTGAAATTAAAATCTCAATTAAGATAATAATTGTAAATATAAATATGGCAGCTTAATCAATGTACTAAAATAAGAAGTAATAAACAAATATCTCTCAAATTGTCAAAATTTTAAATAAAAATGTCACCATTCAAAATAAGTATTTTAACACGATAATATTAAATGTCTAGACTAAAAGTATTCCACAAAAAATGGCAAGATAAGGATAAAAATACGCAATCAATGCATCCAAAATTATGTTGTCTTCCTCTTAGTCCTTCTTGGTGCTACCCCAATTTCCTATAAGAACATTAAAAATAATAATATTATATGTCAAGAAAGATCTTTGTAAATTGTGTTAATTATAAATAGTATAATACTTGTGTTTTTTATGATGTGCCATGGCAAACAACATTTGTGTTGTTTTTCCCAAAGACATCTTTCTCCTTACTCATCTGACAAGACAAGCATTTAAAAAAATTACGATACAAAATTTTAAAAACATGAATTTCCTATGTAATTTTTATCACCACACAAATTTCATTTGGTAGAGAAATTTGTAATTTAATGAATTCTTGAGATAATGGTCCATTATCAAGTGCCAGTATGCGTCTTGAATTTGAAGAGCCCAGTACCTAACATATTAAAATTTAGCCTTATGGCTACAATAAAATAATTAAAAACAAAAAAAATAATACATACTTACATGTACATTCTGACTCTCTATTGTTTCGAGCCGAGATTGAAGCATCTCCATCTTCGAACTGTATTCATTCTTAAATTTAGACAACTCATCTTAAAAATTCTTCCGAACACTTTCTACTTCCGCGTTAGATTTTTGTTGGACTACTCGATTGAATTCTTCTCGTGATATGAAAACCAAATTCTTATCCATTGAAAGATCATTGCTACTGCGAAAACATCCAGACACTTCTTTCCCAACAACATTTTCATAAATGTCATTATTAGCATCAATATCTTCTCTCAAATGTTCAGGAAGTTGTTGCTTCAATTCTACTAAACGTGCTTGAATACAAGAGAGAAAATACCTTCAAACACTAGGAATTTAACAACATTTTCAAAATAAAAAACTACACATCTTTATTTTTATTTTTTGAAAAGCTACACATCTACAGAAAAGAAAATATCATATTCTGTAGCACTAACACACAGGAGTAGTTAGTAGGTGATGAGTTCGATCAGTTCATTCATGTGCTTTCATACCTCAAGTTAATATGTCAATCAGTTTGAACTAAATAAAATTTGATAGACATGGAATATGGTGGGGAAAGTAACGAAATATTGTACTGGCACTCTTAATTTCCTATGCACACTGCTGCAGCTCTTGAGCCATGACTCGATGTGTTTAGAAGTGTAGAATCAATCTTTGCTCATTTTTTGGGGTGTCACAGAAGTTCATTAAAAGTATCAATGGACAAATTTGTTTTAATTTTAAAAAAACTCACTAACTTACACATGAAACATAATTTATACATATGAAACTTACACAAAACACACATAGTATTCACATCACCCAAAAACATATATGAAATTCTCACTATTTTCTCTTTAGTATTTGTATCTAGCTGTTTTCCAGATTTTCTCCTTCTTGTATTTAGGAACAAATCCAACTAGGATAATTCTATTATAATAAACTCGACTAAAAATTAAATAATAACAATACTGAATGTTTTATGTGCAATACCTCTTTTGTATCGGTGGCTATGTCTTTTATTACAAGTCTAACGTGTAGTTTCATTTTCTTTCTGATATATTTATTCTTCTTGCTAATAATCTGTGAAGTGAAATGACCAAATATACATTCTATAGTTAGATATTAAATGAAAATATATTTTAATACGATATTACACTCAAAAATGTTAAATTATATTACTAACCTTAGCTTTCTTAGAAAGCCAATAGTTCACCAATATAAGCCATTGATCAGTTTCAACCCTATCTGGCCATTTGGGTAGTAGGACATGTTTGTCATCTTTATTTGGGTTAAAATGCCTCGCTTTAACTCTATTCTTCCAATCCTTCCATAATATTCCAATCTTCTTCAAACAATTAATTTTATAAGTATCTTTCAAGTTTGTATTCTCCTACAAGAAAACATATCAATGTACATATGAGTTTGAATTTTACATTAGTGGGGGAAAATAATGAATATAAAGTTTTAACTACATGTAATACCTTAACTTTATTCTAGACAATATCTTTTTGAGTACGAGGTACTGCCCTCAAATCTGTATACGTAAGGAGCAATTTGTTTCCATCTTTTCCCAATACACCTAACTAAGATGAAAAGTGTGCAGCATTGCTTCCAATTACGCGATTTTTATCATCTAGTTGAAGCAATAAAACCTTTCATGTACCCCATTCAAATCACGGCTTCCCCTGTCCTCTCGTAACTATTTTGTTGATAAAAAAAGTATTAGTCATATCAGAAGTTCTATGAAAACTTGAAGTATAAATGGAAGAATGTATTTTCTAGTCCACCATTTATTTTTACTCATAAAGGACATGCAGCCACAAACAATCTCAATCATATTTAGTTATAAATAAACTTAAATCCTAAACCCATCCAAAAGTCAAAACAATCGCACTAACACGTGAAGGACGCAACTGAACTCTTTAATTCATAATGTATCCTAGAAAGCTGCCTTGAATCATACAAACACAATGTTTAAAATACACCCAATTAAGGAAAAAAACAAAGAACTTAGGATGAGGTGTGAAGGTGCAAGCATGTAGAGAGTTCATGAACAAGTATCAATAAGAATAAGCTTGATAAAGCAGCAACTACAGATTCACACCAAAACTTTTCCTCGAACTAATCAACGAACTATCTATGACTTTACCTTGGTTATTTGGATAATCATCACCATTTTGTGTCTGGTCAGTTTCTACCTGATCCAATGAATTGCTATCTGAAGCATCTGAGGTGTCTGAATCTGAATTGCTATCTGATCCAGATGATTCCATACTTACATTACCATTAGCACCATTAGTATTTTCAACTTCTTCATCTACCATTGATCCAATAGCACGGTGGTATTTGTTGTTGACAGGCGACATGAGTACTGCAAAGTAACATGGGAAAATATTAGTCCATAACTACTACTGATCGAGTAAAACAAAGCCTCAACAAATACTAATCGTCAGAAATGAGAAGAGTTTGTATTACCCGATTTCCAAGTAACTAAAATCAGTTCAAATTTACCTGATATGAAAAACTTCTACGGGGTGACAAAGTTGAAGAGTGGCCTAAACGCTGCGATAAAACATACGGAAAGACAGATTAGAGACAGCATCATGGATGATGTAGACGGATGAATATATCATTCCATGTAAGTAGCTAGGACACAATGATTCCGGAGGGAAATTTCAGCGCCAAAAATTTCCTGCGCAAAAGCTTGAAATAGATGAGTTGGAGTGAGATGGGAGTATTTTCTCCCCTTGATTCCATCACTATATTCCCATAACTAAAGCTTAATTTTCATATTTTCCTACTTCATAGGGGGATTTCATGAATAATTTCATTTCTTCTCTTCTATTTCCCATCTTTACCTTTCTTTTCTTTTTTTACGGAAAATTCCTTTATTTTTTAAAATAATACGTAGTTTCCTTTATTTAAAATCACAAACTCACCACTGTCATCTTTTTTTGAAAGTAAATTATACATAAAAATAAGACCACCTTTGGTCATAGACAAGTTAAACCAATATCATATAATTGGCTCACCCGGTCACAGAATTCACAAACGTTGTCTCCCTTCTCATTACACCACCTTTGTACCACTTCAGTGAGCTTACTCCAATTTATTAGTTCAGATACTCCAATTGACCAGTTTAAAAGCAGCCTATTCGATAAATTTGACATCAGAGGCATACACTTGTGCACATGACAATTTGATGACAAGTTCATAAACTTCATTCTTTGTTCTCCTACACTTCCTATAAACAATTTATGAGAAAATTTCCAGACTTGTACATTCACAATTTTCACATCCCTAATTAACAACATCAAAGATGGGAAGTACCTCATATGGAGCTTTCCTGGTACTGATAGCATCATTTTCATTGAATATTTGGTATAGCCTTCAGGGATAACAAAGAATTTACTGTCTGGTCGAGTTGTTTTCTGGAGCGAGGATCTCAAAAACCATTATCTGCCACAAACAGATGAGTTGTAGTCATATCCAACTGCATGGAAAAGACATACAAGATTACATCAACCGAAAATGAGATTATAGTTCTCAGGAAATGCGACCAAAAGAGCACTGCATTTCTAGGTAGTCACTAACACTTTTAATACTATTCCCCTAGCAGTATAACCATCAAAAGTGCACCGCATCACTGGGTAAAGAACTAAAGAAGAAAAATTGATCCACTAATAGGCATGCTGACATTATGGCCTTAACGACGTTGGCTATTTCCAGAGATAATTCCCCTTCAAATCTATCTCTCCAAGCCAAAAATGTATCAGCAGTGACAAGTTGTCCATGAGGCACAATTATCTCATCTCTATTGCTACATCTCAATCTTCAATCTAACATTAATATTTTTTAAGGTTAAACCAGGACAAAGGTTCTTACAATCTCAGCTCCAAGGGCATCTCCCTTGGTGTATCCAGGAGCCACAAAGTTGGAGTCACCATTGTGCATCTAGTATTGAGTCTTGTTGAATCCCTTCACAATTCCAGCACCACAGATAGCACCAAGGCACTGCATCACCATGTAGAAGATTGCCCTTGTAGAGGACAATTTTCTTTCCAAGAACAGCCCAAAAGTCACAGCAGGGTTAATGTGTTCTCCTATTTCAAAACACACAAGAACCATCAAACTCCATTCTCAGAAGTCAGAGAAACAAGAGAATCTTTCCAGAATTCAGCCATATTTATAAAACCAAGCTATTTTCCATGTTTGAGCCTAAAACCCAAAATGCTTCACTGAAATCACTGCTGAAAAACCCTCTCAATAGTTGCACCTAACTCAGTTCCTGCATAGACGTTTCAACCAGATTATGCAGAAAAGCAAGCAACTTCAATAGTGACAATTCTGATGGCTCGAATGATGATAACTTTTTTGATAATATTACCTTCTCAAGTGAGATTGAAAGCGACTAAGGGACATGGTCAGTTTTTATTTACAATATTTATTATAGTCTTTAAGATTAGTAGTTGATTCATCATCTATTTACCATATATACTTCTAGGTACTTGTTTGATAACTATGCTTTGATTGGCACTAAGTACTTGGTGTATGCTTTGATCGGCACTAAGCA
>JAULKM010012383.1:0-14697 GCA_032355605.1 Rubia tinctorum
CTAAATCTAGCAATCTTCCAACAAAAAGATAACAAAAGAGATGTTAAATGCTTCGGAAAATACATGCATTTAACGTCACATCATTTATCATTTCCGATCCCGCAATTAGGTAGGTCCTACTAGTGTAGAAGAGTCCTATTAAAGGCGGTTTTATCGACAGTTTAAAGGCACTTTCTAGGAGTCTTTAATGATTCCGCCTTTAATTGATTAAAAAATAAGGTGGTTCCGAGAACCGCCTTTAAAAATGGGTCAGGAAGTGGTTTTTAAACACCTTTGATTAAATTTAGGAACTGCCTTCATTAGTTTCCGAAGTCGGAAATTTCCATATCGTACGACGGAAAGACACTAGTTTCCAAGCTCAGAAACTAATAAAGGTGAATCCTGGCCTTACTCAAAGGCGGTTAAAAACCACCTTCGTTACCGATTTTAAAGGCGGTTCTCAAAACAACCTTATTTTATGATCAATTAAAGGCGGAACCATTAAAGACACTTAGAAAGTGTCTTTAAATCGCCGATAGAACTGCTTTTAATAGGCCTCTGCTACACTAGTGGGACCCAAATTGGAAGGCGATTTTAGTGATTTTGTACAGAACCAATGTCTAATGGAGTTGTTAATGACCATTCTTCCAGTACTGATGTTTTATTTTAGTCTATTCAGTCTATTAGTTAGTTGAATTTAATTGAGTTTAGATGAATTCAATTCAATTTAGTAAATTTCTATTTCTAGAAAATAAGCTTATTTAGGCCATTTGGATTAAGTTTGATTGAATGAAGTTAAGTTCAATAAATTTTAATTTTTGACAATTATTTGAATTCAATTCAGTTCAGTTGAATTCAGTTCAGTTAAATAAATGAATTTCCTCAAATTCACCGAATTTCAGGCCTATTATTCAATGTGTAGTTTAATTCAATTCAATACATATAAATAGCAAAAAAAATATAGCTCAGCTATAATATTCTTAATTTTTTATGTTATATATGGTAGTTCAAATTATTGCTAAAGAATGATTGAAAACAGTTTCATCCACAACTAGTCATATTTCTTAATTGACACTTTGCACTTCATCATCGCCTCCAATAGAGTTCCAAAGTACAAATTTATAAAATTACGTACTTCTCGATCGCAGATCATTATGTACTTCTCACAGTATTGCTACATCATTGCCTCCAACATAGTTAATTATTTTTTGTTTAATTATTTATAATTTAGTTTATTTCAATTTATTAAATTCTCTTCCATTTAACATGCATTATTTTATCATTTTTAATTACTGCGGTATGTAAAATTATAACAAGTAGATTCGTTCATTTCAGTTTAATTCACTTCATTTAATAAAATTTCATAATAATAAACTTAATTTATCTCATTTGGTCATGATCTAGATTATTTAATCCATTTTAATTGAATTCAATTCAGTTTAGTTGAATTATATTGTCAACTCCAATAAATAATGTTCAACTCTAATATATTCAATTCGACTCGACTCAACTCAACTCCGTTAATGCTCAACTGGTCAAAGTGGCTCGCCAATGAGTGGGAACTCGATCACTAGTTTCTTTCAAGTTTTGGATGCATAAATAAAGTATTGTTTTAGGAATTAATAATATTCTATAGAAAAATGAGCGGTTTTAAACCCGTGTTTTGTTCGAAAGTGCAGATATAACTTTGTGTAATTTGAAATTACAAATCTAACTCTGTACTTGTTTGACCAGAATGTAAATGGCCAATTTGGTCAGATATTTACGAAAACACAATTATAACCCTGCTAAAAAATTGAAAAGGAAAAGACAACTTTACTCTTACTCTCTCTTGAACGTGTTTTCTCCATATCAATCACCATGTTAGTCCTAATCCCAAAAAACCCAAATCATCAATCTCCATCTCAATCTTCACGATCTGTAGCGGCAGACTGAGAAGTTGGTGGATGGGCAGAGGAGGAGGAAAGGATGGGCGGTGGCTGAGCATTGATGTGCACCATATAGTATGCATTAGCCTATGCATTTAGCACATTTATTATCATCTTTAGTTTGGTTGATTGCTAGTTTTAGTTAGGTTTGCATGACAAAGGGTTTAGACGACCATTATTGAATTTTTCATCTAAATACCAAGTTTTGTAGACTTAATTAGAACTAATGGATACTTTGTATTCACGGGCGCCTATATCTTCCTTTTGATCTCATCATTAGGTGGCTCTTGAGCACTTCTTTTTATTATCTTTTCTAGAAGGTCACGAACCTTAAATCGTGGTAGTAGATTTGAAGGCCATCCGTAAGGTCGGTAGTAGATTTTAAGGCCATGAACAATAATCCATGTTAGTAGATGGAATTGAGACCAAGAAAGATGAATTTGGAGACCACAAGGGCCAAGTCCAAAGCGGAAGAATTATTGTCCGTAAGTTGCAAGAAGTTCGAGGAAAGATCCGAGAAGAATCAGCACTTTAAGATTGCACCATTGGATTCATCTTCTAGAGCGCTATAAAATTGACTACAAGAACACTCAAATCGGACCAATAGTTCTTCCGTAGCGGAGCAAAGAGGTTTGGCAACTGAACCTGTAGTGCCCGACACTAACCGCACAAGCTTGGCACAAAGCTAAAGATAGCACGACCCGTGTCAGGGATCCTTGGAATGGCCCATACAAACTAACACGGGCCGTATCAATTTCCACCATGGGGTGTCCCCATTTTGGCAGGTCGTGCACTCCGAGTCACTTTTCAACTGAAAAATCAGATAAGTATGGGAGTGGGACGTTTCATTTTACATAGCACATGCCGTTCAAAGTCACAAATTCCAAGACCAGCTCACGGGGTGTGAAGAATGACAAGGGTTACACTAAGATACTGAGCAAAAGGATGATCCAGGCGATGGGACGCGCCAAGCGATGCATGGCGCGGATCAGAAAGAGCAAAATGAAAACCCAGTCGATGGCCCGCGCATGTACTAAGCAGAACGACCTATACCAGAGTCAGTTCCCATGCTAGTATGAACACTGTGTCCCATTCTAGAGCTAGTGGCCCGTGCCAGCATGAAGAGCACGGTCCGTGCCAGGTCTGGCGTCCCGCGCTAGCACGACCGGAATGAGTCGTGGCACAAAACACCTCCCACGCCAATTGCGGCTGCTAGGGTTTTTGTCCTCTTTTGGGGCTATTTTTAAGCCCATTTGACTACAATATATATAGACCAAGGTCAATTGGGGTTTAAGATAAGTTTCATTTTTAGATTTAAAGAGTAGCCTAGAGAGAGAAAACACTCTCCCTTCTCTCTGGATTTCTTTCTTTTCATATTTTATTTTCCTTTTTTTCCCAAATGGCATTGAATCCAATGAAATATTTGGATTCAATGTCTAGAGAGTAGTTTATTCAACTTGGGGTGTATTTGTATTCATGATTAATTTTTTGGCTTTTTAAGATTTATATTCTCATATCTTAATTCCTATGATTATTTGTGCTCGATTTTGATTTACTTTCTTTGGATATTTATGTTGTACCATTATTATGATGAATTGATACATTTATGATAGTATAATATCATGTTAGATATCATTTCTATCTAGGGAATGTTAGAATTGTGGAGTAGGTTCAAGAACATTGGTGAGATGAGTGCATTTATGTTACCTCTATGAAATATCTTTGCATGTGTTAAACCATAATTTTAATTGGATAGTCGTGGCAAAGGAATCGCATGTTGGGCGGTCAATTTGGAAAACCCCAACGAGGGGAAACCCTCGGCTTACCCTGATAGATATAGCATGATTGTTTGTAGCAACTAGGGTTGTGCTGGCTTGGAAAAATCACAACGACGTGCCAACTTTAGAGTAATCATAAGATGTCAATTCCTTTTGCCTCTCTAGGCCTTGGGATTGAGATCCATAGTGGAGAGTCCGGGATGTAATGTCCTTACTTTCATATCTAACAGTTGTGACCTACGCAAGGCATTACCCTTTTAGGCAGGCTTTGTTCCTCCAAGCGGAGGCGTGTTAGCATTGAGAGTAAGGGACATGGATGGTCTACGGAGTCATTGGATTAGAGCACATCCCTAAGTACTAAGACAGTGAGATGAGAATGTATTAGTGGTAGTACCTTGTGTGACAGATAAGGGAAATATCTAGCTATCTCCACACTATGTGGCATAGGCATAAGATAGGTTATATTCTCATATGTGAATGAATCGAGGATAAGAGCCATTTATCGATCATGCTACGCAAATACCCCCAAGTGTTAGTTAATATAGTTTTTATCATTGTTTAATGAATGCTCGTAGTTGATAGTTGAAAATCCTTCCCCGATGGTTATTTTCACAACACCTGTTATTCCTAACACGTGGTCGGATCGACGACCCAACCACAATTGTGTGTAGCTAATTTCTAGACTCGTAACATCTCTGTGGATGACCCGTGTACATTCCACTATCTACCGTTATTGGTATCATATTAGTAGAAATGGGAGAAACTTAAATTTTTTATCTTTGACCCTTAAAACATAGACAGCCTCCTGTTGTTTGTTTACCAACGCACCAGGAAAAGGCGGGTCAAATTTTGGTGCTGCTGTCGGAGATGTTTGTTTAACGGTCTAGTGATTAGCTTGCATGACATTTTAGTATATTAATTAGTGTTGTTTTTGTTTTCTTTCATTTTTGTCGGCTTTTGATTGTCGAGATTTCTTGATTGGTATCCTGTTATTTCTGACTTTTCTGCTAGTTTTATTCTTAGTTAAGTATTGTTAGCTCCCAGTTTATTGCACATGCCTATACCAATAATTTGGGAGTCTTTCATTGTCCAATAGACTATACAGGTGGAAATCAAAGAAGGAAAAAGAGGCCTAGACAGGAAGTTCCACGGGAGCTGGTTATTGTTCTTGAAGAAAGAAGAGACGTGGCAAAAGACAATCGTATCTTGAGGGAATTTATGGCTCCAAACGTGGAGAGTCAATCCCTCTACATCATTTTCCTTCCTTTACTGCCTAATGTTACATGTGAATTGAAGAGTGGGATGATCCATTGCTTTCCGACCTTCCACGGGATGGCCGGAGAGGATCCAAACAAGCATCTTTTGGGATTCCATTTGGTGTGTACAAATATGAAGCCTGCAGGAGTCTTGGAGGAAGACAACAATCTAAGGTTGTTTCCCTTTTCACTTTGGGATTTGGCCAAGGATTGGTTGTATTATCTTCCTCCCGGTTGTATAACATCTAGAAAAGTACTTCTCAGCTTCGAAGTCGGCGGGATTGAAGAAAAAGTTGTCCAACATCTCTCAATTTTCCAATGAGTCTCTCTATGAGTATTGGGAGCACTTCAAGAGATTGTTGGCAAGCTGCCCGTATCATCCATTCAAGGAAGGAAACCTGGTTTATTACTTCTTTCAAGGCTTGTGCAACAATGATATGTGTATGGTGAACGCTGCTTGCAATGGATCGATTGCCAACAAGATCCCAAGGGAGGCTATTGAACTTTTTGAAGAGATGGAAAATGGCACAAGACCATTTGGCACACGATTAAGGGTGAAGCCTATGGAGGAGCCGAATCAAACCCCCTAAGTTAGAGGAGCAAGTCCAAGCTCTTGCCTTCATAATGACAGAGTTCATGAAAAAAGGTAGTTCAACAAGCTAAAGTGTACAGTGTCTGCGATCTTGATCATCACACAGATTCATGTCTATAAGTGGCCGAGGATTTTGAAGAAGTCAAGGTGTTGGAGTTTTAAAATGGAGGAAATAGGCAACAGTTTCCTAAGGGGAAACCACAACGGTTCCGGGGGAACAAAGGGGGAGAAATACAAGATATCTATGCAAACACATTCAACCTGAGGTATCGAGAACATCCCAACTTTCGTTGGCAAAACGATAATCAACCACAAGGGTACAACCGAGAAGGAAACACGCAACCTCAATCCTATCCAAGGGGAGAAATGACTTCTAACAAAAACACCTCACTTTACAAGTTAGAGCAAGAGGAAATCCTTGAAGCTATCTCTAAATTGTCCAATAAGAAAGACGTTCTTGCGGCTCGTACAAGGCAAGAGATTGAAGATCTCGGAACAAGGGCATTCTCAAGCATTAAAAATCTATAGGTTCAAGTAGGGAAACTTTCCACATCAGTAAGATGACTTGAAACCAAGGAATCCGGTGAGCTTCCCTCCCAATCAGAGATTCATTCGAGGAATTTTAGTGCCTTGAAATTGAGAAACGGGAAGAAAGTGTGCAAGCCCGAGAAGGAGATCCTACAAGGAGACTACTTTGTTGAATAAAGCTACAAAAATAACTCAGATGAGAGAGAATCGGTTGTGGAGGAGCCCATCAAGGAGAATCCAACACCCGAGGCACGGGTAAAACTCCCGCTGCTTTTCCCTAATACACTTAGAGGAAGAACAAAGGAGACAACCAATGACTAGCATATCCAAAAAAATCTTCGAGAAGGTGGAGGTAAGTGTCCGGATCTAAGACTTGGTTGAACATGTTCCCTCGTATGCAAACTTTTTGAAAGTTGCATGCACTAGAAAGAGGAATAAACCCCTTAGGAAATTAGAAAAAGTGAAAGTAGGGGGAGTTGCCATTCATTGCCTACAAAATGTAACGACCCCGGCATGTTTTCAATTCATGTATCTTCCGGTGGTAAAATGGTGAAAAATCATATGATCATTCTTGGAGCTTCTATTAATGTCATTCCTTTTTGTAGATATGAGAACCTATAAATAGGTGAACAAAAGGAGACTAGGGTGATTGTCCAAGTGGCCGATCATTCTCAAGCTAGTCTTTGGGGACTAGTTAAGGATGTGATGGTCCGAGTAGATAAATTGGTGTTTCTGGAAAGCTTCTATGTCCTTGATGTTGCGCACGATGGTGGTGTACCCTCAATTTTATTTGGGAAACATTTTCTTAAAACATCAAGGACCAAGATTGATGTTCATTCTGGAACATTAACCATAGAGGATGACGTGGATAGAGCTAGTTTTGATATTTACACGTCTAAGAATGATTCTCCTAATCCTTCTCTTGTGTGTAAAGGCATAACATTGTGTGGAGAAGATGCTCAACATGATAAATCTTGCATGTTTGATAATGATGATTCCCTTGATAGGACTTTTGATGATAGTGATGAAGATAACATGAGTGATGAGATTTTTTATGAATGTGAAAGTGATGATAGAATTCCTACCTTGCACTTTAATTTTGAGGATCATGTCGATGAGACTATTGCCTTGCGTGATGTTAGTGATGAATTGTCTATCTTGGATTGCTATTCTATGCTCACTAACATGTAACGGTTTGTGGGAAGTGGTGAGGATGTAAAACACCCTCGGCCACCTCCTAAACCCAAGGAAATGGCTAAGGATTCGACATTGGCTATGAAGGGATACTCACTTTTTTTGGCGAACAAAGTACTCGAAGGTAAGGATGACTTATTGAGGAGACATATTTACAAGGACATCATCATGGGCGGAAATGCTGATGGAGACTATAGAGACCCAACGGTGGGTGGTTTCAATTAAATTCATGAAAAAATAATAATTCATGAGGATGGAAATATATATATATGGTGCATGTTCTAGCTTTGTTTTGATATATTTTGGTAGATTTTGCATGTTTTTAGTATTTGACAAAGATTTTTTAGATGAAACACTTGTGGATTGATGAATTTGAGTTTGAGTCTCATTCATTTTGAGTGACAAGATATAGGGATTGTTGTCAAATTATTTTCAAAAAATGGAGAAAGGGGGGGTGGTGGGAGAAGGCACTTGCCTCATGTCACACCTGTTGGCACGAGGGGAGCCTCGTGCTGAATTTTGGCACGGCTCGTTCCGATTGGAATGGCCCGTGTTGAATTCTGGAACTGGCCGTTCCAGATGTTTGGCACGAGGGATGCCTGGTGCCAGACTTAATATTTTGCGATTTTTGGGCCAAAAATTCATGTAAATTCAAATTTTGAGCTAAAATATGGAATTCTTGGCTCAATAATCCAGCAAAATCTTTGTTTTCCTTCAAGTGTTTGTGTAAATAGTACATCAACACCTCCCTTATGCATAAAATGATTGGTACTTTTTTTCCTCTCCCTCTCTAATTTTCAAAAATGCCATCCTTATCTCATGTGTACCTCTTTTTTATTCACATTCTTTGCTGATTTTTTTTATCCACAGTACATTACCTCATACATAGGATTAATTTTGCTCTTTCACATTTCTCTAGAACACTCACTCTCACTCTCCATAGGATATCTCAAAATTTTGAGCCATGTTTCTCAAAAAATAGCATTTTTTGCTTCTTCTTGTGTGGATTTTTCATCTCTTGGCTTCAAAATCCGGGTAATATTTTGAGCTCTATGTTTACTTTCTTTATTTAGCATGTCGGTGATGAGATTTGGAGCTTTGTGCTTGGAAATATGTTAAGATTTTTTTGGGATAAATTTTTGGGTTATTTGAATGATCTTGTGCTAAACCAAGTGTGGGGGTCGGTGTATTGTTCTTTTGCTTTGATTATGTGATATCCATTCAATGTGATGACTTATGAGGGATAATTCTGGATTTCATGATACTCTTGATGGGATGGTATGATTATTCATGGGATATTGTTTAGAAAGGGTGTTTCTTGATTGAATGGTCCATATGTGAAGATAACATGTTTTGAGTATGTTGTGGCTATTTGGGAAGAAGTGTTCTTTATGAATAAGTCTTGATTCATGATTTTGATTATCCTTGCATTACCATTTTTTTTATGTGATTAGGATGCCTCCCAAAAGACCTAGGTCGGAGAAAGGGAAATCTTCCCGGGGTGACAAAGGGAAGAAGGTGGCCAAAGTTGTGAAACAAGGGCCAACAACTACCCTTCCTCCCACCCTCGCTAGCTTGGTTGATGAATTCATGGGTTTAACCAAAAATTTTAGGATCGAGATCGGGAGGTGGAGGTATCTAAATGGTCTGAAGTGTACCATCTTGGACACAAAATTCACTTGTAAGGAGACGTTGGGAGATCTAGGCCTACTCGAGCCTGTCAAATACTTGATTAGTAGGATGTCCTAGAGGTCTTCTTGGACAAGCACTCAAAGAATTATGTTTGAGGGACTTTCAAATTCTTGGAAACTTGGAGAAATAGCGGGGGGAGGAGGCTCATTCAATTCCACTTGGATGACATTGAGCACGCTATGTCTCATCGGGACATTTCTCAAGCGTTCGGGTGAAACTATGGGAAAGGGATTTTGGGGATATATTGACAAGGACTTCCATTTTCTTTGTGCAATTTTTGGAGGATTCTCTTTGGCACCTAAAGGAAGCACTTTTTCATGAGCGCAGTGATTTTCCATCCAGGCGATAAGATATGTGCAGAGATTATTGTCCATGGGGGTATTCTATCACGGAGAGCTCTCACAATGTCCGGGTCAAACATCCAAATCCTTTGGGCAATGACTAAGGAGGGAAAATTTTACCCCAACATGGTTTCAACTTTCGTGTATGAAGGCATTGCCATGGGAGAGAGGAAGGGTGGAAAGATATCTATGGGTGGCATGGTTGGACTTCTAGCCCGGCATTTGGGGCATCTGATCTCCTTTTCTTTGGTGTTAGTAAATTGGAGACGCTCAGATACACGGTATACAATGGACAAACTTACGAAGGCGTCCATGGTTTCCGAAACTACTTCATAGGATTTCTTTGTATGGATATATGGTGGTTCCATGGTGTGCAACTTTATGATTCTCCCCCAACTGGAGCGTACAGCGATCAATCATGATACGGAATAGGAAGATCTATTCTTAGCCTCAGATTTGAGGTTTGAGAAGGATTTCTACAAAACCCTTGCAAACCCGAACATAAATATCGAGGAGGATGAAGATGAGCCCCCGAGTAGGGTACCCCCGAGTCACACTCATCTACCAGTGGGCATCCTTGGCCATTTCCTTTTTTTTTTGGAATAGCTATCTAGTTCTGCCCAACTTGTGCGGGATATCGGTGAAGTGGTAGGGACAATGAGCATTCAAATGGAGGGATTTGGAAGTAAGCTAAGTTCTTTGGAGGGTACAATGCATGATTGACGGTATAGGCTAGATACCATTGAGCGGGAGATGACCGAGGAGTTTTCCATCATAGTTGAGAGATATGATGTCCACGAGGAGGCTATCGAGCAAGTTCTTGAGGGACTTCACATTTCGAACCTCGATGGCTTTCGAGATTTTATCCCTATTGAGAGGCACGAGATGTGTTAAGAAGAAAGGCAAAGGAGGAGCGAGACTCGACATTTGAGAAGGGACCCTTCGGAGTCACATGAGTGAGTTTCATTACTTCCGTGTCTCTCAATTATGATTTATATCGATTCATCGCATTGGGGACAATGCTTGGTTTAAGTGTAGGGGAGGGAGTAGTGAGCACTTAGGATTTTTCATCTTGGAATTCCTTTGTATTTTTAGTGTTATTTTTATTTGGTATGTTTTATTTGTCTTTTGGGAAGTTTGGTAGAAACTTTGGTGGTGTGATTTAGGTGGTTATCACTTTGTTGGGGAATGTTTTGGGATGAACAATTTGGTGGTGTAATTTTTGTTTTCTATGATATTTTTAGAGTATAAAGCTCAACTTTGGGGAATTTTGTGCTAAACCCAAAAAAATGATTTTTTCTAAAAATGAAGAAAAAATACATACTCGGCTAAGTTGGAAGCCCGAAAGGGAAACTTAGGAAAAAATGGTAATGAAAGCCCGGATAGGTTGAAAGGATTAGGTAAAAATGAGAGGCTAAGGCCTGACTAAGTTGGAAAACTTAGGCAAAAATGAGAGGCCGTGTGGTAAAATGTGAGATGGTGAACTCAACATATGTGAAAGCTAGAATGAAAAAACAAAAGGGCTCCTAGGAAAAATGAGAGAAAATGGAAACTAAGTTGAGAATCTTGTGCATTATCCTTGGTTATAACTATGAATAGAATCTTTAATTATCCTAAGTTACAGCCGAGTTGGGGACTTTTGAGATTATCCTTGGCAGTTTTTTTTAGCAACAACTCTTGGATTGCTTTTGGCGGAATATTCGGTGGAGTAAGCTAGTTCAACACTTATCATTATTATTCTTACCTTTTTCTTCACAATATTTTGGGATGGTTAGGTTACTTTAGCATCTTCAGGGAGTGTGAAAGTTGTGAGATTCTTACTTCTTTGGGGGAACTAGGGTAGCTTGGGAATAAGTTAAATGCACTGGTTAACTTCTCTTTGCATGCTACATTTTGCTTAGATCTTTTCTCATTTTTGTTAACTCGAGGAAGAGTAAGGGTTTAGAGGAAATATCTGTGAAGAATTAGCACTTGAAGATTGCATCAATGGATTCATCTTCTTGAGCACTATAAAATTAACTACACAAACTCTCAAATTAGACCAACGATTCTTCCGTAGCGGTGCAAAGAAGTTTGTCAACCGAACAAGCAGCGGTCAGCACGGACCGCACAAACTTGGCACAAAACCAAAGCTAACACAGCCCTTACCAGTCGGCATGGCCCGGGTCAGTGAGCCTTAGTACCGGTTGTACCATCCGACATGGGCTGTGTCAATTTCCAGCACTGGGGGTTCCCGTTTCAGCAGGCCGTGCACTCCAAGTCACTTTTCCACTCAAAAATTGGCTAAGTATGGGAGCGGGATGTTCCGTTTTACACGGCCCACACCGTTTCAAGTCTGAAATGCCAAGGCCAACTCACGAGGTGTGAAGAATGACATGGGACGCATCGAGGTACTGAGCAAAAGGAGGATCCAGACAATGAGGTGTCCCAAACGACAGATGGAGTGGATTAGATGGAGAAAAATGAATACCAGATCGATGGCCCGCGCCAGATAACACGGGCCACACCGACACGAAGCAGAACGACCCATGCCAGAGTCAGTGCCCCGTGCCAGCACATCCCTTTCCAGAGCCAATGCCCTACCCCAGCACAAAGAGCATGGTCCGTGCCAGGTCCAGCGTCCCGTGCCAGCACGACCGGCATGGGCCGTGGCACGAAGCACCCCCACCCCACGCCAATTGCGGCTGATAGAGTTTTTGGCCACTTTTAGGGTAATTTTTAGGCACATTTCATTACTACTAAATATCTAGACCATGACCAATTAGGTTTAAGCTAAGTTTCATTTTTAGATCTAAAAGCCTAGAAAGAGAAAACACTCTCCCTTCTCTCTAGATTTATTTGTTTTCATCTTTTATATTCCTTTTTGCCCAAATGGAATTGAATCCAGTGAAATATTTGGATTCAATATCTATGGATTAGTTTATTAAACTTGGGGTGTATTTGTATTCATGATTAGATTTTTTACTTTTTGAGATTTGGATTCTCCTATCTTAATTCCATTGAATATTTGTGCTTGATTTGTGATTTACTTTCTTTGGAGATTTATGCTATGCCATTATCATGATGCATACATACATTTATGCTAGTATAATATCATGTTAGATATCATTGCTATGTTGGGAGTGTTAGAATTGTGGAGTAAGTTCAAGAATACCAGTGACATGAGTGCATTCATGTTACCTCGATGAAATATCTTTGCATGTGTTAAACCATAATTCTATTTGGATAGTCATGGAAGAGGAATTGCATATTGGGCAGTCGATTCATAAAATCCCAACGAGAGTAAACCCTTGACTTACCCCGATAGATTGAGCATGATTGTTTGTAGTAACTTGGGTTGTGCCGGCTTGGAGAAATCACAAAGCCATGCCAACTTTAGAGTCATCAAAAGATATTAATTCCCTTTGCCTCTCTAGGCCTAGGGATTGAGATCCATAGTTGAGAGTTTGGGATGTAATGCCCTTACTTTCATATCTAACGGTTGCGACCTACGCAAGGTATTTCCCTTTTAAGAAGGCTTTGTTCCTCCAAGAGGGGGCACGATTAGCATTGACAGTAAAGGGCGGGAATGGTCTGTGGAGTCATTAGATTAGAGCACATCCCTAGTTACGGAGAAGGTGAGATAAGCATGTATTGGTGGTAGTACCTTGTGTGACAAATAAGGGAAATATCCAGCTATCTCCACACTATGTGACACGGGTAAAGATAGGTTTATATTCTCATATGTGAATGAATCAAGGATAAGAGCCATTTATCGATCATGTTACGCAAAACCCCCAAGCATTAGTTAATATAGTTTTTATAATTTTTGATTGCATGCTCGTAGTTGATAGTTGAAAATTCCCCCTCCATAGTTATTTTCACAACACTTGTTATTCCTAACACGTGGTAGGATTGATGACCTGACTACAGTTGTGCGTAGCTAGTTTCTGGACTCAAAACATCTCTGTAAACGAACCCGATACTTTTCACTATCTATAGTTATTGGTAGCATAGTAGTAGGAAATGGAACAACTTATCAATTTCATCTTTGACCATTAAAACTTAGACAACCTCCTCAGGTATGTCTAATGATGAACCGGGAAGGTGCGGATGTAGTCGCAAATCCGCATGCTAGGGTTAAAATAGTAGTTGCAGGTGGGGGTGGGTGGGTCGGATAAGGAGGAAGGGTTGGTTGGCAGGAGAGTGGAGAAGCAGCGGGCTAAGGTTTATATAGGTAGTGGGCTACGGTTGAAATAAGTGGCAAGGCAAAGGTGATGGGTTAGAGTTACATGGGCGTTGGTGATGGGTGCATAGAGCGGTTGTAGTTAGTGCGGAGAGTGGGTAGTGGGTGAGGAGAAGAAGGAAGTGTTAGTGGGTGCCGGGAGCAGCGGTGGTGGGTGTAGAAGTAACGAGGATAGAAACTTAATTCATAAAATTTAGGCAAAAGACTTTGGTAACCCCTTAACTATCACAATCGTTTACATTTGGCCCCTTATCTTCTTTTTTTAAAAACATTTTTGGCCACTCAACTTACAAAACAGTTGAATTGTGGTCATTCCACCAGGTCAGGCCATTAAGCTAGGTTTTTAGCGTTAATTTTAAGGAAAAAGGAGACATTTCCCATTTTTCTTTTTTCTTTTTCCTTTTTCCTTTTCTTTTTCCCCTTCCCCCATTCGGCATCCCGACCCTTTAACCGCCGCCGCCACCTGAAACCTCCCTCAACCACTAGAAACTGCCCTCCATCTCCGAATCCCACCGCCTTCCACTTATTAAACCCTCCACCCTCCACCTGTCACCCTCAACCAATGAAACCCGGTAACCTCCCCCCTGAAACACGCTGCGACCTGAAACCCATTGCCCTCCACTTAACCCTACCCCTCATCCTCGTTTCCACCACCTGAAACCCACCACCGCCACTTGAAAGCTCCGTGGGTGAACCCAACTCATCGAATTATGATGAGACATCAAATACATGTATTTGTATAATCATTTAACATCTCTTTTGTTATCTTTTTATTGGAAGATTGCTAGATTTAGGTAGTTTTACATCATAAGAGGTTTAGATAACCATTTTTGGTTTTCATATCTAAATATTTCATTTTGCAAACTAGTTCGAGTCTAATGGATTTTTGTCCTTACGAGCATCTAGATTCCTTTTTGTGAGATTAATTTGTAGATTGCTTGTAAGTACTTCAGAGTGTTTTAGTGAAGGCCATTCACAAGGATGGAGAAATATTGAAGGCCAGGAGTCAAAACATGGTAGAAGATAGAAGGGTCGAAGAAGGAAGACAAAGAAGTGGATGAATTGTGACCTGGGAGTTTGTACCAAGTTCTGATAATTATCCAAGAGGAATTAGGCTCCAAGGCTGATACCATTGGATTCCTCTTCTCGAGTACTATAAAATCGACTACAAGAACTCCCAAATC
>JAULKM010012393.1:0-14697 GCA_032355605.1 Rubia tinctorum
TATATGTGTCTCTATATATATATATATATATATATATATATATATATATATATATATATCGTGAATTCGAAGGTTCAGTAGTAAGAGTTTTATAAAATTAATCCCGCGGGAAGAATTTGGATTTGCTTGACTTCTTTTGGAGTTTGATTAATATAGTTCATCAACAATAGTTGGATATGTTTGCTTGGCAAGAAAATAAATCATAATGAGAAAGGTTAATTCTTCAATTTATATATTATATTTCAGACAAAGTCTTGGGAAAGTTTCCGCGGAAAGACGGGATTTAATTAGCGTAATATGAATTTAGTGATTTATATTATGCACGAAATGCAAGCGAAACATTTGAGTTTTGGTTAAATAACTAGAGTAAAATATATAACTATATGTTTTAATGTAAATATGTAACGTTTCTATCCAAAACTCAAATAGGTGTGTGATTTTATCTAAATAGGTTATACCCGAATTTGACTAGGATTTCAATTACTTTAACATAAGAATTTTTCATATTTTCGTGGTAAATTACACTTGAGTTCTTATCTATTCATAACTAATCAAAAACAATATTTCAAAAGACGAACTCTATATTTAATAATTATTATTTCCGTTATATAACTGAACTACTTTTATTAATTTTTTAATTTTGTTAAAAAACAACTTACCAACTAAATAAAAATATTTTTTAAATACAAATGAGAAGTTACAAAGCTAAAAATTCAACTATCGCTCGTCAAACAATAAATATGATAAAAAGAGCATTTGCAATGATAATGTGAAGAGTGGGTCTCCCAATAAGTTTACAGACAGTTCACTATATTTTTAATTTATACATTGCATTTGTTAAATTACATACTCTTCCGTCTCAGTTTAAATTGCACAACAATCATTATCACACAATTCAAGAAACATATTTGATTGTTAATGTGCTTAACTATATATACATATAGGGAAGGTATCTATTAACACCCTTTTTTGTACACCAATTTTTACACCAAATCTCAACCATCCATTGAACATAATCTCACTCATTCATTAAATCTATTTTTAGTAAATTAATATCAACCATGAGATTATATTAGATGGATGGTTAGGATTTGGTGTAAAAATTAGTGTACAAATAAGGGTGTTAATTGAACTCTTTCCATACATATAATATAATAACGGTAAATAAAAAGTTGATATTTAGAAATTACCAAATTCAACTATAGTACATACGATAATATTGTTACTCATATATCTATTCAAATATGTGGCAAAATTTTGAAATAGAATAGTGTCCAAAAAGTAAGTATGCGATTTGAGCTGAGACGGATGGAATACTAAATTTAGAAACTTAATTTTTTATATTATATTTTTTTTATATTTTCATATTTAAATGCACATTATTACGGGGTTAAAAATTAAAAATACAATATTTAAATTTTATAAAAAATTACAATATTTAATGTAAAAAATACAGTGGACTGTAATATAATCTTATGAGATTTTCCTGAAAATTTCTCTAATGTGAATATTATCATTTTTAAAATACAAATTACATCTAAAGACAACAAAGAATGTTTAAAACACGGAATGAATAATTATTTTAAATTGTAAAATAAAAAATATTGAAATGATTGATTATCATAATCAGAAAATTTCATATGTGAGAGTTTTGTATGTGGGAAGTGAGGGTCTAATAAAATTTTGACTAGTGCAAATTAAAAATCACAATTATATACAAGTACATCTTTATTTTCCCCCTTGAATTTGACACTTATCAAAAATTTCATTGTACCTTCACTTCTCCATATAAAAAATCCCCATTTATAAAATTTTCAGTTATAATGAAGTAATTTACGTAAACCACTTGCCTTTTTAGTGATATTGTCAAATAGTGCGATGATTCAATTTGAAATAAGCCTTTTGTGGGAGATTACGTATTTGTTTTGTAAAAGAATGGTCTTTCCGTCGAGTTTTCATGGAAAATATCGGAGAGAATGATCTTCATTTGGTTGAGTTGTGTATGATTTATTTAGGATCATTCAACGGATGAATTCCTGGCAAATTGTTGAATTTTTTTTAATCAATATATGTGGTGAGTGGTTAAAAGCGTTTGAGAACAAGAAGGGAAAAAATTAAATAGATGTTTGACTCAATTTTTTTAAACTTTAATATTAGTTTAAAGTGTATTGTTTTTAAATTTGCCCTTACAATTCGATGACTGTGCGGGTGAAAACACACAACTAATGTGCGATTGCAGCAAAATCATGAAGCGTGGATGAGGTAGGCCAAGGAAGAACGTGATTCCATCGATGATGGATTGGAGTGAGTCAGTACGAGAAGGAAGTGCTGAGCTCACCAGTCAGGAAGGAGATCAGAATGAGATAGTGGAATAGGGCAAAGAAACTGAAGATACAGTAAGCCGTGAGAATGAGGTAATCTCAAATTATAAATCTGTTCAAACTGATATACCTGTTGAATATGTGGGGAAGGACAAGCTGTCGATAGACATTATCAATGGAAACAGAATGCAATCAAATGGTATGAATATCGAATTTGTTACACCTGCAATTGTTAATAGGGAAGTAGAAATTGAGATTGAGTTGGAGGATGTAAAAATAGAGCTAAAATTCTGGGAAAATGTATTGACAATGCTTGTGATAGGGAGAGATCTGACTATGAATGCAGTAAGAAGGTTCATGATGAAATACTGGGCATTTGTTCTTGCACCAGATTTACTGTATAACGAGGAAGGATATTTTGTTGCCAAATTCAAAACGAAACATGACAGGGATGAAGTCAAGAAGAAGGGACCGTATTCAATTTTTACATGACAGTCTTCCTGCACTAGTGAAAACCTAATTTCTCTATGAAAACGGATATGGTGAAAACTGTACATGTCTGGACTACCTTGATGATAGTGTACTATTAATAATGGGCCCGAGTGTCTCAACAGGCCGGCCCAGGTTCAATAAATTACCCTCTGGTTTATATCCTTTAGGAAATAACCATTGGGCTGACCTAGGAGAAAACCCTAGTACTTGCTCCACAAGAAAACAAATCAGTTTCCCTACCTAATCTTACATGCCTCCAACATGTAGGACATATATAAGGAGAATAGGTAGAACTATGGACTCAACTATTCATTCCTAATCGAAGAAAGATATTTGATTTTATTATCTGAGCATTTCCTTCCGGATGGCTTCGGGGGATTTGTCTTGCAGATTTCGGCCATGCAAGCTTAAGACTTATCTCTGGTGGTTCGATGGTGAATCAAGTTGGCGCGCTTGATGGGACTGTCTAGTCAGATTTGTGAGCTTTGATGTTCATGTTCGCTTCTACGGAAAGCACATTGCGCAGAAGCGAACGAGTGAAAGACTGGAACCTAGAAGCCGGTGAAGAAGTACAATTCCCTTACCGAGTGAAAGGGGCGAAAAAGCCAAACAATTAACAAGTGAAAGGGGAAGAAAAGCAAAAAAAAAATGCAATCTGATCCCTCAGTCTCTCAAAGTGTTGGGGGTAGACTTTTGGTGGTAGTTATAGATCATATCTCGATGACAACGGTACTAGAGGGCTCTCAGATCGAGGCCACTGCACCCTACAGGCGAATGGAGGTCAGTGTTGAACCCTGGGTAGGAGGTAGTGGAGCTCATACCTCACAAAGTCAGGCGTACCAGCAAAAGGAGGACGAACCGCAGTTTACAGAAGATTCGACGGATTCGCAGGTCGAAGGACACCCTCTCATATCAAGGACACACCTTCGAAGAGGGCCATGACCAAATTTTGTGATCACCACAAGGATGAAGGCCATGACACAGATTAATGACAACACCTGAAATATGAGATAGAAAGGTGTGCAAGAGAAAGCCTATTTCATGATTGTGTGGCAAAGTCGAGGGGGAATGATCCCTCGAAGGGCAAAGGGGGACATCGCCACTGGAAACAGTACAAAAAGAGCTCTGACCGGGGCGGTTGAGATTAATAAGGAAACAATAGGGAACATGCTGAGGCTTGACCAATAGATAACGATGGGCTTGAATCAGCAGGGTGATCAAATTCATCAATGGGGTGGTGAGTGACAAATCTCCAAACACAATCATAAAAGCCAAATCCCTATATATTCCCCTTAGAGAACCTTGGCAGAAAAGGTATCGACCCGATAAAGCCATAACCTTCTCAGAGATGGACCCGGTACCTAGTCAGACCCCCAATGCAGATCCGATGGTGATCTATGCAACGATTGGGGATTCCTATGTCAAAAGGGTTTTCATAGATGATGGAAACGGGGTGGAAGTTATGTTCGCTAACTGCTTTAATCAGCCGGGCCTGGGGCGTGATAGTTTAAGGAGAACCATCTCGTCGTTGTCTGGTTTACCGGGAAGATGATGCTCTCCTTGAGTATGATAACCCTCCAAGTCTAAATCGTTGATGGAGACAAAGAGGAAACGATCAAATATATCTTCCCTATTATCGATGCTATATCCCCGTACAATGTAATTTTAGGAAGGATCTGGATGTGTGAGGCACGAGCCATTTGGACCCCCTATCACTTGACGATGAAATTCCCTTCTAGGAAGGGGATAACAGTTATTAGAGAGAATCAATCAACAGCTCAAAGTTTCTTGGTAGTAGCATTGAAAGAGGCAAAGAATGATGGACAACGTCGCTTCGGTTCATGGAAAAGTTGGACCCACAGACACCGAGCCACTCCGCTTTCGATCATCGGGGACGGTGGTCGTGGGAAAATGGATTCTACCTGCAATCAAAGAAAAGCTGAAGGTCCTTCTCGATGGCTATGCAAATATATTTTCACAGAGCACTTCCAATCTAACAGGAGTCCCCCAACAGTTGATGGTTCACAAGCTGAACGTTGACCCATTTCAGAAGCCCATCAAACAGAAGAAAAGGTCGTTTGCCCCTGATAGGGTCGAAAGCATTAAAGAGAAAGTCCAGAAACTTCTTTAAGTTGATGTCATAGAAGAAGTATTTTACCCAAAGTGGCTGCAAATCCAGTTATGGTCCCCAAGCATGATGGCGCTTGGCGAATGTGTATCGATTTCACAAATCTCAACAAATGCTGCCCTTAAGATAGCTACCCTCTGCCTTCCATCGATATGTTGGTCGAAGCAATAGCAGGGTAAGAGGTACTTGCTTTCTTCGATGCCCATAAAGGCTACCACTAAATACTCATGGCAGAGGAAGACAAGAAAATATGTCATTTATAACATATGCTGGGACGTTTTTCTATAAAAAGATGTGATTTGGCTTGAAAAATGCAAAGGTGACTTACCAAAGGCTAGTTTATAAACTATTCAAAAACCATATCGTCAGGAACATGGAAATATACGTAGATGATATGGTGATAAAAAATAAAGGCTACGACCAGTTCCTGTCGAACCTGGAAGAGACCTTTTAGAGGCTTCAAGAATAGAACTTGAAGCTGAATCCAACCAAGTGTACAATCGGAGTGGGAGCCAAAAAGTTTCTAGGATTCATGGTTTCCGAGAAGGGAATCATTGTTAAACCATAGAAGGTCGAGGCCTTAATGAACATGAAACCTCCTCAAACGGTCAAGGACATTCAAAGGTTCACCAGAACGCTGGCCGCACTCAGTAGTTTCCTCCCTGAAGGTGCCGAGAAACATCTATAATTCTTCGATGTGTTTTGAAAAGCCCAGGAATTCAAATGGACAGAGGAGTGCAAGTAAGCCTTTCGATGCTTAAAGGAACACTTACGAAGCTTACCCACCCCGATGAAGCTGGAGAGAGGGTAAGATTTGTACCTATATATCTCAACTTCTCCCTTAGCGATAAATGTTGCCTTGGTGAAAGAGAAAGAAAGGGCACAACACCCTATCTACTTTGTGAGTAGGGCCTTACAGGGGCCAGAAACTCGGTATACTGCCCTTGAAAGGTTAATACTGGCTTTGGTCAATGTGGCAAGATGACCCCGACCATACTTTCAAAGTCATAAGATAATTCTGCTTACCAGTCATCCAATCGGGCATGTACTCCTCAAACCCAAGGCTTCCACGTCAAATGATGAAATAGGCAGTCAAACCGGGTGAGCATGACATCCAATTCCGCCCAAGAACAACTATTAAAGGCCAAGCCTTAGCATATTTCATTGTAAAAATAATAGAATTTGATGAGAAAAATGAGTTAGAGGGCTTCAGTGCTTCAGAATTAGCTTTATTGTTCAAGGGGGAATATGAGGCTAGGGAAATAAGCTTGCAAGAGGTGGTGAAGCTCTTTCCCAGACACTTCTATCACTACATCCTAACACAAGTCTCTCGGGAAAAGAACCACAAGGCTGATACCTTGAGTAAACTGGCCTCATCAGACCTTGACATGTAGTCTCATAGGCACTTGATGGTGGAAACACTAAGCAAGCGTAGGTTTGAAGAAAAAATGACAGTGATGATGGTGGAGGAAGAGAACTCGTGGATAACGCCAATTATGAGCTACCTTCAAAATGGTACCCTCCCTGAATGTGCCATCGAGGCAAGAAAATTCAGACTAAAGGCTCCTAAGTATGTGATCAACGAGGATGTGCTCTATTGACGGGGTCATTTACAGCCGCTTCTTCGATGTGTAGTCCCTTATGAAGTTGACTGCCAGATATGTGAGACTCACGATGGAGTATGTGGAAGCCACTAGAGGGCTCGATCAATAGCCAAGAAACTCCTTCTAGCGGAATACTATAAGCCTAAGATGATTGATGACGTCAACATGCATATCCAGGCTTGTCATCAGTGTCAAAGGCATGCGCCGATTACTCACTTCCCCAGGAATAAAGGATGAACATAAACAACTCCTGGCCATTCAATAAATAGGGAATTGATATGGTATGCCCTTTTTCGGAAGCTTTGGGCCACTTCCGATACTTGATCATTGTCATAGATTACTTCACAAAATGGTCCGAGGCCGAATCCTTAACCAGCATAAAAGGGAAAACACTGATTAGTGCTGGAAAAATATCATGTGCCGATTTGGGATCCCTTAAACCATCATAACCGTAAGTTATACCTAGTTCGTCAATGATCCGTTAAAAACCTAGTGCAAAGAGTGCAACATTTGTCAGAAAGTCACCAGTGTGTACCATCCCCAAGCCAATGGGCAAGTGAGCGTTACATATTGGACCATTATGAATGGCATCAGAACGAGGCTCAAAGGGACAAGAGGAAATTGGATAAATGAACTGCCTAGCATGCCCCGGTTGTATCAAACGATGAAATCTTCAGCCACTGGTGAAACTCCATACAACCTAGTCTATGGCTTGGAGGCGGTAATCCCAGTGAGATTGATCAACCCACCTTTAAAAGGTTTGCCATCAGCAATGAAAACTAAGAGGCAAACGATGAGCAGTGCCAGCTAGACCTTAATCTTCTTGAAGAGAAGAGGGAAAATGCATTCCTCCACGAAGCAAAGGGAAAGGGTCAAGCGGTATCATGATCTAAGGGTTTGGAATATCCAATTCATCCCTGGATACCTCGTGATGAGAAGAAATGAAAAAAACCAAAAGAACCCTGAAAGCAAACTGGCTGCGAACTAGGAAGGACCCTACAAAGTTGTTGAAGTGCACCCTGGAGGTAGTTATGTGCTGGAGACACTCCTAGGCGAGCCAATTCCCCAAAGATGGAATGTCTCGAACCTTAGTAGGTATTATTCTTTGAAGTCCCAATAGATTTGATCAGGTTGGGGAGTAGGTTTCTCGAAAATAGCTATAGGCCAGGGAATATCTTAGACCCGGATACTTGCTATTAGTTGAAGAGATTCCCCAATCCTTGTTATCAATCTATCAAAGAATGCTTCTCAAAATCATTCCAGCCTACCCTATTCACCAAAATATGCTATGAATTGAGGAGGCCGAAACCCCTATCTCCTTTAAAAACATGTCACGATGACTTATGAACACTAGAGGATTGAATTCCTCACACATATTTAAAATGTCACGATGACTGATGAACACAAAAGGATCAAATTCCTTGCATATGTTTAAAAGATCACGATGACCTATCAAGTATAGAGGGTCGAATCCCATATGTGTACATGCAAAATTGCCACAATGGCTTACAAACAATAGGATCGAATCCCTTACAAATATCTAAAAGTCAAGATGACTGGCTAAGTAAAAGAGGATCGAATACCTTACACACATTTAAAAGGTCACAATGACTTGCTAAGCAAAGAGGGTCGAACCTCACATATACATTTCATACAAAGCGCCACGATGGCTTACAAATTAAGGGGGCAAATCTCGTACACACGTTCTGAACAAAATTACAATAATAAAACATAAAAATGACTACCTAAATACTATCCTGCCTATCTTCAAAACCAAGGACTAAGGCGTTGGAAGTTCATCTAAGGGGACGAGGGGCCCTCCAAAATTTTAGACTTAAAAGGAGCTATGGCCGTCAGAAAATCCTTATTGGGATCCGGCTGCTCCTCTTCTAGACCCTCAACCCTTTGAACCATGGACGAGCTGGGACGAGCTTGAAGAGCCCACAGTGGGCATCCCAGGCCTCCGTTGCATAGGATCAACATCGAGATCTTCGTCCTCTTTTGTTATCTTAACCGCCCTATCAGAACTACCACCTTGACCAATGCTGGGAAATATTCCTTGACCCCTACCCGCAGATGAGGTCCCTTGATTGGTACCAGCTACGCACCTTCGACCATCAGACTAACCGCGGGCAGGCTGTGGCGAAGCGCGGCCATTAGAGGAACAAAAACCTCTCCTTCGAAGGGGAGCACCCCTTTGAATAGGGTCAACTTGCTGAGTCAAGGACACGGGGGGAAATTTCTTATTCTCGGCTGGGGGGACTGACTCAGGTGAGAGAACACGTGTCCGCTCCTCCTGCACAAGGGTCCAGAGGGATTGCACCCATGGGAGCTCGAAGCCCTGCCTTTCTTCTTTTCACTGGAGCTCAAAATTCCGCTCTTCTTCTGGGTGGCCAAAGAACTTGAAGTTCCACTCTTCTTATCCTTCATCTAGTTGAGCCACCTCTCAGCCTCGTCATAAGCATCATCGTACTTAGGATGTTTTTGAAGCCCTCGGCCCTTCATGAAGTTTGCATTTTCTTGAAGGTATGCCTCCAAATCTTTGATGAGGGTGGGCTTATTCATCCCAAGCCGAAGGTTGTAAGCTCTAAGGCTATCCTCGTAAGCTTTAAAGGTATTGTGATGCTCACGCACATCGTTCTCGAGCTTATCCTTTTCTTGATAGGCACTCAAGCAAAGTTTCTTAGTATCTTTAACTGTTTTCTCCAAACAAGCTCGAAGGTGGCATGTCGAATGCACCCACTAAGCAAGTTGACATTTCCCAAGTGTTTCTTAGCTCCGAATGCCTTGAAGGAGCAGAAGTCAGACATTCTTGGATCGAATCAAACCCCATGTCGGTGGTGATTTTTGTAAGGAGTTTGATGTGCCGCTCGAAAAGGAGCCGGTGGTCATCGATTAACCCGTCATTTACAACAATCAAAGTTTCCATCTCCTCCCTTAAATGACTAATGTCATCGAGGAACACCTTCTGTATCTCATGACGGCTGCTCCACGAAAGATTTTGCTCCTCGTACATGGTGCAAAGCTCACCTTCAAGATGATGTGCAGCATACCAATACCGTCCAACAGCTAATTAATGGCCCCATACCAAATCTTTGGTTTCATGATACCATCTCTTCATCGCTTGAAGAAGAAATCAAAGATTTAGCCCCGTTGAGCTTGGGGAGGGTAGTAGGGCACCGGAGCTAATGTCTACAATACGAAGGAAAGTAAAAACACATAATGAAATTATATTTTCATTCATAGCAAAGTAGGGATTACAAAAGAAAAATCTCGAAGGTAAAATCCTAAAAGAGGAATTCATACATCGTTATTCCCTACGCTATGGTTAATCTCTAAGGTGCCCAGCAGGGTAGCTCTGAACCTAAAAGTGGGTCAAAATCGAGTGTCCTCCATCTTCCATTTGTCATCCTCGTCCAACTCCAGGCCGCGAATCTCCTCGGCAAAAAATGTGTTCGAGAAGGGGAAAATCAACTCCCCCATCTTGGATGGACTTCCACCAGAGCTGGTCGAGCTGGGATCATCGAAAGTTGTTCTTGTGCACATCCACCATTGTGGCTTATTGAGCAAAACATCCTTGACGATGGTGGTGGCGACGCTGTTTCGGGCAACCCCAATGCATATCTTAGAAACAGGTCCAAAGAACCATCTGAACCCATGTGTTTGCATTGGCCTATTGGTCTAGGATTCAAGCACAGATGCTTGCTATTCAAGGGAACAAAACCCATGGAGTCTAGCATTCTCGTAGGACAGGAGCCATACAGACTCCTCCGTTTTCAATAACTTCTCCTCATGATCGGAAACAACCTTCTTAAGGGTCTCTCAAAGCTCCTTCTTCAGCTTGGCTTGCCTTAACCAGATGCCCTCGAAGGATAAAGTCCATAGTCTCTATCGCAGAAGCCACCTCGGGGAATACGGTTTGTGAGGGGTTGAAGGAGCCCAGAGATACAAGGCAACCATTCCCCCACATCGGCCCTGGAAACATCGTTGGGCTTAGAGAGGTTTTTGTCGAGAGTCTTCTGCCTTCGGGGCAACGGTGAGGGGATGCGGACTCCTTGCGATCCCTTTTCGCTTGGACCTCAGAATCGTTGGGGAAGGGACCAACCAGAGGAGATTGTTGCAGGGAGGAAGGGATCTTAGTACGATCCTCTGTAGGAGAGGGAATAACCATCTCCTCCTCCTCATCGGACTCAATGCCTAAGTCGTTGTTGAAACCCACTGAAATAAAAAGAAAGGTTAGAAAAATGTATAAAAACATAGAATTGCGACGAAAATAAAGACAATAATGGTGTCTTGAATTGTCACAATACCTTTATTGAATAGGGGGGTAACCCTTCAAAGAGGTCTCTGCCTCCTCGGAAATATCCTTGGTTCAGAGATCCATGCTTGTTGGTTCAGTGTCCGGGGGTTGCGTGGTAAGCTTCGAAGAGCTACCACCCTTCCTACTTTTTGCTTTTTGGAAACCTCTTCCCAGACATTCAAAAGGGTTTTCCTCTTCTCTTTTCTGGGCTTGCCACCCTCACCCTCACCCTCTCTCTTTTCTTCTTCTTTTTCTTAGAGGAGATGGAGTTAGAAGGGTTGGTGGGAAGAGGCTGCTTTAGAAGGGTTGGTGGGAGGAGGCTGCGTTATCAAAATGGGGGATTACCTGTATACCCATTTCTCAAACACGCCTGAGGGCCAAGTATAGCCAGACCCGTGCTTCCCATAGGTGGTTAGGATGTCTAGGGACTCCTCTAATAGTCTGTCCCTATTTGCGACCAACTCCTCAGGCACGGTGTACAAGTTGGCATTCTCAAAGGTGTAGATAGGAGGCTCGTGCCATTTTTTTATAGTTGGAGGAGGTATTGATGGGGTGATTCGATGATCTGTTGCAAAGGGTAAGAATACCCGTGATCTCCATATCCTTATAAATGATGGACTTGCTCTGAGACACATAGTAGATCAATCGAAAGAGTTCGTAGGAGGGAGTGATCTGCATCTTATGGAATTGTGTCATAAAAGCCATAACATAGGTTATAACTGTCGAATGGAGCTGAGTCGGGTTGACTTGGTGCTCTTCGAGAAGCCGAGAGAGGATTGGGAGAAACGGGAAGAAAATATTGAACTTCAGATGCTGTTCATAGACGCCGCATCTCCCAGGTCGAGAGTTGCTAGGGGTCTCATTATCTCAAAGAACCTCCAGTCTGAGGTCCGCGGGAATCTCTGAGCCATGGGATCGAGTCCTCTCTATACCATAATATCGAGTCATCCCGCCTAGGCAAATAAAAAATTCAAGGGTCGAACCCTAAACCAATTCGAGGGTTGAACCCTAAACCAAGCCAAAGCTCGAGCCCTTAGTTTAAATAAGAAAGCCGAAGGCCAAACCTTCAGCTAATAAAAATTTCAAGGGTTGAACCCTAAACCAATTTAAGGGTCGAACCATAAACCAGTCAAAGGTCAAATCCTTAACCCCCGGAAGACTCGAAGGTCGGATCCAATAGACTAGGAAGAATTAGATGGTTAAACCTTCAGCATTCTATAACTTGTTGATAGTGTACTACTGATAATGAGCCTGAGTGTCTCATCTTGCCGGCCCATGTTCAATAAATTACCCTCTGGTTTATATCATTTGGGTAATAACCATTGGGCAGGTCCAGGATAAACCCTAGTACTTGCTCCACAATAAAACAAAACAGTTGCCCTACCTAATCCTACTTGCCTCCAGCATGTAGGATATATAAGGAGAAGAGGTAACACCGTGGACTCAACTATTCATTCCTAATCGAAGATCGATATCTGACTTTATCATCAGAGCTTTTCCCCCAAACGACTCCAGGGACTTTGTCTTGCAGATTTTGGCAAGGAAAGCTTGAGACTTATCTCCGGCGGTTCGGTGGCCCATCATTTTCCTAAACTACCTCTACGCTTGTGGGTGCTAAGAGTTTTGGGAAGATAGGGAGTGTTGTGGGAAAACCTTTATTTACAAATGAATGCATCGCCAATAAGCTAAGAATTTCTTATTTTAGGTTGATGGTGGAAGTTGATATTTCTCAAAAAATTCCTGAAAATGTAAACATAAAGAATGTTGATGGAACTGTGATTACTTGGAACATCATGGTGGAAAATAAACCAATGTTTTGTGAGAGATGTAAAGTTGGGGGATATAAGTGTAAAGAAATGGAGAAGAAAGGTTAAAGAGGTGCACAGAGAGGAAGAGAAAGTGAGAGAACTGGAGAAGAAAAATGAAGCAAAGGAGGATGTAGTAACTGATACTCAATCAATGAATAGTGGTAAGATAAAAAAGGGAAACAAGTGATGGAGGAGAGACTGAACGGGGAACTAATGCAGACAAAAAATTAAAAAATTCAGAAAGCAATGGAATTAGACCTCTCAGGAGTTGGACTGATCCTGGTGAGTAATATGGCTTTGCGCTATGATACCGTCATGGAATGTAAGAGGGTTGAATAATGCAACAAAGAACAGTGGGATTAACTCAAAAATTAAAGAAGTTAGGAAGAAGTTTAGTGGTAAATGGACTTTTGTGGATAATTACTCAGCACATACCAACATTAATATGATATTGTTCGCTTTGGGCCAAGTCTGCATGGTTTTATTGGATCTAACTCCAAAAGGTCTCATACTAATGTGGTGAGACTCTAACTTTTATAGTGAACAATCACTCTCTCAACTTCCGATGTGGGACTTGGGTTGAACACACCCAACAATCTCCCCCTCTAACCAAAGACCACACAACGGTGTCCTTCATCCTCGAGGACCATCTTCCACCACTGCCTCACCTGCGGGACACGCCACCTGACAACCACCTTGGTCAGGCAGACTATCGACAAAAGGGCACAACTGCCACCGCCAGGGGCACAAACCAAGAGCCTCCACATTGAGCACATACACAGCCCCCATCTCTAGCACAACTATGACTCTGGTACCACTTGTTTGGACTGCCAAGCCCACCAAAACCAACATAAGTATGGCATTGTCCGCTTTGGACCAAGCCTGCATGGTTTTACTGGGTCCAACTCCAAAAGGTCTTATATTAATGTGGTGAGACTCTAACTTATATAGTGAACAATCACTCTCTCAACTTTCAATATGGGATTTGGGTTGAACACGCCTAACAAAGCCAAAGAGAGAAGAAGCTCATGCAGAAGGTGACGAACCCAAGTGAGCTCAACATCAGTGTTTGCTAAAGTGTGATACTCAAACTCGCAACTGAACCGAAACACGGTGAGCTTCTTCTTGGCACTCCACGAGACAAGATTTTTGTTGAGGAAAATGGCATAGCCATATGTGGAAGGACATGTCTCAAGAAACCGAGTCCAACCAACATCGGAGTAGACAAGAACATTAAGAGAACCAGAGGAAGATCGAAAAGCAAGACCATAATAAAGTGTGCCCCAAACATATCGAAAAATGCGAGTGACAGCTTGATAATGATCATCTTTGACAATTGTAAAAACAAACTTACTAATTTTATAACACAAGAGAGATCAGGTCGAGTGATGGTGACATATTGTAAAGCTCCAAACCTATATAAGGTGAGATTTGCAACTCGGGATTAAATGACTTACGCAATTGAGAACCATGAACTAAGGGAATAGCGACCAGGGAAGTATTTGTCATACTAGAGCACTGAATATTTTCCATGGCATATCTCGCTTAACCCAAGAAAAGATCGGTAGGTGTGCGAGTGATTTCAAGACCAAGAAAATGGTAAAAATACTCGATCTTTAATTTCACGGGCTCTGCTGGAAATGAACTGGCTTATGAGCGTGGGATGTTGCTGATGACAATAATGTCATCGATATAAACCACGAGATACCATGATAGAGGAATAATCCACATCCTTATATAGCGTTTCATTGTAAGTATAAATAAGCGTACATAAGATACAATAAATGAAATGCTAAAAATACGTAGGGACTATACTAGAATGAATCTTATGAATGCGTATATATTATTCTAGAGTTATGAAAATAAGTAAAGACCATACTATGAACAAAATAATTTAGTACGCTAACAAAAACATTAAAAGCCAACAGAAAAAAAAACACCAAACACTCGTGGTACTCCCTCCGTACCAGTTCAAACTGCACACTTTTTGGTCAACTTTCTCAAGACACATTTGACCATAAATTTTAACCAGTATATAGATACA
>JAULKM010012412.1:0-14695 GCA_032355605.1 Rubia tinctorum
GTGGAAATGTTTTTTGATGTTGCTAGATGTGGCCATATATATGTTGTTAGACTGTTTTACTGTTTGTAGTGAAGTATTACAGCGGCTCCGCGCAACTGCGGTCATCGCCCAATTCTAGTGTTGTTTTTCCCAAATCGAACTAATAGAGCAGTTGCACGCAGCTACGGTCAGCGCCCAATTTTAGTTTTGTTTTTGCCAAATGGAACTAATAGAGCAGTTGCGCACAACTGCGATCAGCGCCCAATTGCAATTGCAAACACGTGACAATTTTAACACTGAATTTCTAAAAATTGGTGCAAATAAAAAATATGTTCCAATTTTGACATCGGTTTTTTAACTGGTGCAAATAAAAACCGGTTCCAATTTTAACACCATTTTTACCGCTGTAAAAAAATTATCGGTGCCCCAAATTAACACTGGTTTTTTACCTGGTACCATATAAAATTGTTGTAAATTTAACACCGATTTTTTAGATCGATGCTTATATGAAAACCGTTGCTAATATTGCACCGATTTTTGAAAACCGGTGCTAATAAAAAAACCGGTGCTAAATTTAGCACCATTTTTTAAAAAAAAAACCGATGAAAATGTTTCACCCCCTACTTAGGCACCGGTTGTTTGGACCCATAAAAACTGGTGCTAGATTTCCAAAAAACTGGTGCTAGAGGGTCATTCCTGTGACAGTGAGATGGGTGGTTAGGGTTCATACGGAGATAACTATGAAACGTGAAGAGGCACGATGGTGAACCGGTGCGAGTCCTTGCTGCTTATCTCCAAGAGATGTAAAGTTCCAAGTCCCAAGTGATGTGTTCCTTGTAATTTTAGTCTATTAAAAGGCGTGTTAAGAAAAGAACCCATCAGGTAGATCTAGTGGTTTATTTTGCCAACACTAGAATTCCATTGTACAATTAAAGAGTGAATAAAGATAAAAATGTTAGAGTCAGGCTCCGTGAATACTTTGAGTACTTTTATTTACTTGGCTTCATTTGAACCTCCATACTAAAACGGTTTCAGACTTAGCTTGTGGAAATTTTTAGACCGTGAAAAATTTGAGCCCAGGTTACGTGAATCACAAATTTCACTACATAGCTTTGGTGGGGGAAAGATGGAAAAGAAGTCGTCTGAATGGTGCATGACGATAAAAAACAAGGAGGAAAGCCTCAAGACAATGCTGGACACTCAGAGATCTGAGACGACACAAATGAAGGCATGGATGAAAGCCCTTACGGGATAACAACCAAGAAGTGAATCAGGTTTGTCGCAAAGTCCTATAGGATGGTTAGATATTAAATCTGTTATTGGTGCTATGAAACATGCTATTTTTTAATCCTGAATTAGAACATTGAAGATAAACTTTCAAGAACTGAAGTAGCCTTGGAGTTGGAACAATTGGACTCAATTTTCAAGGAGATCGCATCGGTGGAGAACATGGTGGCCAAAGAAACTGAAAATTTGAGAGCCATGATCGAAACGGTGCCTATGGGAGAAACATCCTCTCTCAAGAAGGTGGGAATATTCAAGGTCCCGAACCAAAGGCGTTCAACGGGGCACGATGTGCAAGGGAACTTGAAAATTTTCTTTGGAATCTTGAACAATATTTGAAGACAGCTGGCATTCCCTCAGGCATTAAGTGAATGTTGCCATAATGTACTTGACGGGAGATGCAAAATTATGGTGGAGTACTAAGAGTACGGACTCCACAATGACCCACATTAGTTCATGAGAGGAATTGAAAGCGGCGCTGAAGGCCCAATTCATGCCCACAAACTCGTCATGAAAGCACGAGAGGCATTGAGAAAGTTCAAGCAAACGGGGTAGGTCAGGACCTATGTGAATGTATTTTCATCTTTGATGTTAGATAAATGAGGTATGTACGATGAAGATAGACTGTTTAATTTTGTTGGTGGCTAACAAGGATGGGCGCAAACTGAACTTCGAAGGCAACGAGTCCAGAACTTGACTGATGCAATTACGGCTACGGAGAAGCTTGTGGATTACAAGGCTTCGTCCAGTGAACACAAAGAGAAGGACAGGAAGTCTAGAGAGAAGCACTCCAGGAAAGAAAGTGGGCCAAGCAAGGACCAAGTGTCAAACGGGGATAAAAAGGCAAACGGTTGTTGGACCCTTATGATAGCCTAATCCAACGGTGAATGCGGATCCATAAAATATTGCTGACACATGAATATTGTGATAGGCTTGGGTGCCTAGTTGGGCGTCACAAGTACAATGGTGTTAAAAAACATAAATCCTTTTAATATCATTTTGAGGAAGGAATTCATGGTTAAGAAAAAGACGTATCTCATTTCTCACTTTAGAGGAGTGATGACTTCCAATGAGAATTGCCCAACATTAGTGTCTTGATCACTAAGGACACCAATTCAAATTGCAAAAAGTGCTAGCGGGATGTTGTCGACCACCCAAAGGAAGGATGGAGAACTAGTTGCTGCAAAACGAATTCGTGAGAAGGACCTCGAGGAGATGGCGGAACATTAGAACTGACATGCTGGGTTGCTGATAATGGCAACCACTTAGGCAGGGGAAGTTTGTTGCACCCATTTTGATTCAAATCGTGACACATAGCCGGGTGTGTTGCGTGGAAGAGTGTTAAGTGCTCAACCATTGTGTTGTAAGACCGCGACTAAGAGAAAACCATTGGTTAATAGTAAAGATGAATGAAACCTCGGTTAGAGAAGAAATTGTGGTGAAACGGGATGCCTTGATGCCTCAGCTAAACATGAATAAAAGAGAAGTGATGCGGTTTGGGACTTTGTGTTCAAGTTTAAGGGCCACGACTGGACGTGATTCTTTGTTGAGGCGGCTATGGTGCGCCTAAGATGCAGAAAAAGTGGGAACTTGGTGGTTAGACGTAAAAAGATGGGAACCTGGAACTTAACCATGAATGGGTTGGAAGCTAACGGATAAGGAGGGAACGATTGCATGAAAAAAGGATGGCTAAGGGGTGCGATCCTTCGATTAAGATGTGTGGTTAGGGGAAGCGTAGATATAACCATGAAACACAAAGAGGCACGCTGGTGAACTGATTCAAGTCCTTGCTGCTTCCCTCAAAGAGATGTAAAGCTCCAAGTCCCAAGTGATGCGTCCGTTTTTAATTTTAGTTTATAAATAGGCGTGTTAGGCAAAGACCCCAACAAGTAGATTTGGCGGTTTTTTGTCAACATTAGAAAATCCATTGTATATTTGAAGAGTGAATAATGATACAAAGGTTGGAGCCGAGCTCTGTGAATACTTTGAGTACTTTTGTTTACTTGGCTTCATTTGAACCTTCATTCTAGGATGGTTTTAGACTTAGTGTGTGAAAATTTTTAGACCATGAAAAAAGATCTAACACGTATCCATATGGTATGGGTATATCACTTTAATTTTAAACTTAAAATTGTAATTCTAAAAAAAATAAAAATTATATCTATAAGTTAAAATAAGTAATAATGTGTATTTGAATGTGAAATAATATAAAAGTACAATATTTAACTTTATAATTTTTTTTAAAAATTTAGTATGTAATTTAGCAAATGTGGTGTATACGTGAAAGAATACGGTGCACTGTCCATAACTTGAATATAGGCCACCTATTAGGGGACCTCTTCTATTAGTTATACTGCGTATGAATTTTATTTCCATTTTTTTGTTGATTGTTGATTTCAAATAATGAATTGCATGTGTTTAATTAACTGTTGCATTTGATTTGTTATATGTTGCACTATTCAGTATTGAGTGTGTATTTGTTAGTTATACTGCATATGAATTTTATTTCCATTTTTTATTGATTGTGGATTTTGAATAACAAATTTCATGTGTTAAATTAACTGTTGCATTTATTTTATTATAAGTTGCATTGTTTAGTATTCGGTGTGTATTTGTTAGTTATACTGCATACTCCCTCTGTTCCACTTATAATGGCACAATTTGTTTAGGTATTTGGATTGAGGTGAATATGAGTGGATAAAATTGAATGTAGAAAGTAAAAAGTAGAATGAGTGGATGAAATTGAAGGAATCTTGCCAAAAATGAAAAGTGTTCAATTTTTTTAAAAAAATGTCCCATTAAGACAAGTGTGCCACTAATAGAAGAACGAAGGGAGTATGAATTTTATTTTCATTTTTGTTGATTGTTGATTTCGAATAAAGAATTGCATGTGTATAATTGATTTTTGCATTTGTTTTGTTATATGTTGCATTGTTCAGTATTCAGTGTGTATATGTTAGTTATACTGCATATGAATTTTATTTCTTTTTTTTGTTGATTGTTGATTTAGAATAAGGATTGCATGTTTAATTAACTGCTGCATTCGTTAGTTTTGAGTATGTACTTGTTAGTTGAACTGCGGAAGATGTATTATTAAAATTTTGATTTTGAAGAAGGAAATAAATTTTCAAGTGTTTGAGGTAATGCGTTTGTTTATTTAGAGATTGCATTAATTTATTTAAGTGTTGCATTTATTATAGTTATTGTGTTTATTGTTATTTCTTAGGTGCAGTCCCACATGGTATTGTGATTGAACTCGATAATGATGTTGATGGAGATGGGGTTCAGGACAAAATTCCTAAACCCGTTAATGTTGTTGACAGAAGTAATTGAATTTTAAATATTTTCTTTTGAAGTTTCATTTATACATTTTAGTTAGGAATTCATTATATAAGTTAAATGTTGCATTTATTATAGTTATTGTGTTGATTTTTTTGTTATAACGTGACATAATGTTGTGGCTGAACCTGAAATTGTGAATTGCTAGAGTTGCGGTTCAGGACAAAGTTCCTGAACCTGTTAATGCTGTTGATGAAGGTAATCGAATTTCAATTGTTTATGTTGAAGTTAATGCACTTGTTTAGTTATGAATTGCAATATTTAATTTAAATGTTGATTTTTTTTATAATTGTGCTGATTCTTTTTAACTACAGTGCCATAGAATGTGTGGCTGAACCTGATAATGGGATTGTTTGGGACGGGGTTCAGGACGAAATTCCTGAACATGTAATATTGTTGACGAAGGAAATTGAATTTCAATTATTTCTGTTAAAGTTTCAGGTGATGCATTTGTTTAGCTAGATTGTGCATTATATTATTTAAATTTTGCATTTGTTATAGTCATTCAGTTGGTTTTTTATGTACCGCTCCTGGCAATATTGTGGACTAAGTTTTAGGTAATATTTTTGAGGATGATGATATTGGTCAAATTGTTGATGAATATAGAGATGCAATTGGATATGTTCATGATGAATATCATGATGATGATGTTCAAGCTAATGATGTTGTTCAATCTGAAGTTCTGGACATAGTTCTTGAAGAAGAAGTTGAAAAAGAGGCTGAGAAGAAAAAACAAGATTTGTTGCAGAAAAATCCCCTCATGGGACAGAAGAAATCGGTGAAGTAGTGTGATGGTGATAAGAAGAAAAAGAAGAAGAATGAAGCTAAAGACAGAACCTCATTAGAGTTGGTTAGAGTTTGTGGGAGGAAGAGAAAGTCCAAGGATGGCGGAACCTCGTTCTCCAGAAAAGAAAAGAAATTGGTTGTGGAGAAATACCAAAGTGGAAATGAGGTTGCTGTTGGCAAGAAGCAGTGAAATCATGTGAAGAAACAACTTGTGAAACACGTTAATGTTGACTGGAACACTTAAATTTTTTATCTTTTAATTTTTTTAGATTTAGTGTTTTCTTGTAATATATATTTGTTTCCTTACATATTGCATTAGTTAGATTCTAGTATGTAGCAGTTTGTAATATTGTGTGTGACTGTTGGTTTGATTTTTTTTTTTGTAGATTTACATTTATTTAATTTAATATTGAATTTCTTAGAATCCTGTATGTAGCTGGTAGTAATACTGTGTTTTACTCCAGATTTATTTTTATAATTAGAATGGTATTTGTTTATTTACATGTTGCACTACTTATCATTCAGTGTAGCAGTTACTAATATTGTCTATGACTGTTGGGTTGGATTATAATTACATTTGTATTTGTTTATTTAAATGTTTCATTTCTTAGCATCCAGTTTATTGAAGTTAATAATACTTTTTTTGAGTATTTTTTTATTAGATATGCATTTATTACTTATATATTGCTTAAGTTAGTTTTCATGATGCAATAGTTACTAATTTTGTGTGTGAGTGTAGGCTTCTTTTGTTGTTGGTTGATTATTTTAAATTAAAATTGCTATAATTTGTACAAATATGGTATATGCTAGTGTATAACCGATAGATCTTCTAATTTGATTATAGGATTGTGAAATTTTTTTCTACAAGCTTCTCTCATTCAAAATTAAGTAGCTTGATGAGTTGCTTAACTCCACAACTGAAGCAGGATGTTAAAGACATTGGTTTTGGTGCGCTTCTTGATTTCCAGATTTCATCTTTACCTAAATGGATCATTCCTTGGTTGGTGCCATGTTGGTTGTGTACAAGAAGTGTCTCAATAAATGTAATTAGCCTTGACGATGTGTTTGACATATTCTGCATTCATTGGGTTCCTGAACGTTCGGTGCATGTTTTGAAAATAATGGTAGGGATGATTCGAAAGATGTTGACATAAGGAGAGGCTGCGGGCTGAGATGAAAACTGATAATCATTGTAACATCTCATTTGTTACCTTATTAAAAGAAATTAAGAAACTGAGCGAGGGTTGTGTTTAAGAGGTATTTTGTTATGTACTGTATAAGAACTTTTCTTGCTCTGACTAGTAGAAATATCATTGATATGAAACTGGTATGAGCGTTGAGAATGTAGCTTTTATTAACGAGCCAGATTAGTGTAGCCATGTGCTAGAGCGTTTATGTGAAGGTGTTGGGAATTTTAGGTGTGAAACGAAGAGTATTTCCTCGGTGTGTGGCTGTGTCTTTGTGTTGTTACTGTAATCCTTCTATAGATTTCCTTTGACATGCTAGAGAGACTCCACTAGAACACATTTGCATATGCATGGGAGTATTCAGAGTTTGTTGAAGATGGCTCATGTACTTGAGAAGATGGGCTATGATAGGAGTAATGATTGAGGATAGTGTCATCCATTGATCAAAGATGAAAAATTGAAAGGTAAATCTTCCCTTGAATCTAAGAGATGTGACACTCCCAGATTCATGAAGTACTCCATTCCAACTAGAGTGATGAGCAATGTTGGTATTGATCCAACTGTTGACAGTGTAAGTTTATGTTAACTTATGATGTGCATCTGTTTACTTAATTAGTGAATAAGTTAGCATTCAGTAAAATATAGTTATTGATATTGCGTGTGAGTGTTTTTTTGGTTGGCTGTTTGGTTGTGTCTAGTTATTGGTTTTTTGAATTTGTTTTAGGTTGTGCACAAAGCTTTCCTTTTGTTCAAACTTGACATGGAGGTTTTCACTTGGAATTTTGTAAATAATTTGGAGAGAGCAAATGCAATATCTACTGTGCAACAAACTACCAACAAAGATTCTGAGGTTTCCATGTCAACTACGAATGTGATAGACGATTCAAGAACGAAGGAGTTGGTTGACAAGATGGTTGCTGAGTTTTTGATAAAAACTCGTTCCTCTGTCCATTCATTTTATTTTGGAAATTAGGAGTATTATTGCGGATATTTTTTTGATGGTGAAAAATTTGTATGAAGGTGTTGATAATGTTCATCTTTGGATGTTTTCAATTTTTTTATTGTGATTGGAAGATTTTGTGATTGATTGGTGCCGAATTGAATATATTTGACTTGTATTTTCTTGTGATTGAATGGTTAAGAGGTGCTAGATGTTTTGAATTATATTTAGGATGATGTGTTGTGTGGAATACATACATGGTTTAATTTAACACATGCATTGTGAAAGTTAAAAAAAGTCTATATGTTCAACAATTAATATTGGTTTCTAATTATGTTGTCCGCTCGAATGTCATCAAGTAATGCACCCGTTAGAAATAAACGCATAATTTTAACTAAGAAATGCTTGTTGTATATTAAGATGTATTATTTCTGTGATGAGCTATCGTCTTCTCTGGAATTCCGATCTACCGCCACCACCGACAACGACAGCCCTCCACCATCAACAAGTCCTCCGTCACTTCCCTCTTGAACTGCAAAATTTGATTATAATAAACCTGAGGCATCTAGCACCACCTTTGAGCCATTTCCCCTGCTCTAAAATAAATCAGTTCAATAAACCTACAAAATTTGATTCATAGTCGAGCCATCTTCATAGCTTGATGTCCTGTCATCGCTAATGCTTTCGTCCCACCATCTTCCTTGATGTCATGCTAGCACAACCCTACTTAAGCTCCTGCTGACTTCCCGCTAGCACCACCTTTCCTGTCCCTCACCGCATTGGTGCCACACAAACTTAAGCGATCATAAGAGAACCATCGCTTGCCAAAGATTCATTTGGGTTTGGTTATTTTTTGGTGGCACTAGGCTTCCTGTAGAGATCTCTGATTATTATCACGGACTCCAAATCCGAGGAGGATGACCTGTGCTATCCGCGAGCCATAATGGGTCCCCGACCAATTGTGGAGGAGATGAACGCCAGCTAAACGTGGCAGAGGAAGGACACCAAAAATTGGTGGAGGAGTATAACGTCGTAGCTCGCCAGCCAGAAAAAGATGCGGTGGTGGAAACCCTAGTTTCACCGTGGAAGTTTTCTAGAAAAATAGACCATAAAATTTTATATGTTAGCAAATACTGTATGTTAAGATGTCGGGAAAATAAAAATTTTCCACGTGTTTTACAAATTCTATATTTAGTAAAGTTGAACACTTTTTGGGAAGAAAAGTGTGAATTGTGGAACACGTGGCAGGATCTGATTTGACAAATACCTTAACATACAACATTTGCTAACATATACAATTTTCTAGAATGAGACACATGTACTTTTTTATTATTATAAATAAGCATTTTCATTAAAAATCGATAAAAAAATACAGTAAAAAATTGTGGTCATTTACTCTAGACCTTTACATTACAATAAACTTCAAAAAGAAAAGGGAATTAGATCCAATATTAATAATTACAAATCAGCTTAACTTGCCCTATTTTCCATTGTTTTTTTTGGCCTTTAAAGTTGAAAGCCCTAAGCAGTTAAGGGTTAAGATTTTATAAAGTTGAAATAAACTACTAATATGGACTGGCCCAATTCTTCTCATCAGCCGAAAACTTGTTATACAAAAGATTCAACTCTTCTATGACTTTGCACCCCAAACTAATTCTATGATTCATAAATCTTCCCACTAAAAATCAAATATAAATATTTAAAAAGTCAACTTAATCTTTGACAACTCCCTAAGTTTTGATGAAAATTTTGTTTACCATACAAGTCCCGACGTAATAGCACTACCTACAATATTATATCATGAAAGCCACTAACATCTATATAGCCTAGTATAATTTTCCTTCCATTATTAATTATATACCTTTTAAAAAATTAATAATAAAGTCATATTTACTCTTTTCACGTTTCCAATGCTAGGTTTTCAAGATGCATGTTCAAACATGACTCCACGTAATATAATTATCATAATTAAATATTAATAAAATTTGAAGAATTTTAAAATTTTGTCCATAAAATTAAATCTTATATGCATGATGTTATGAACAAAAAAAACACTATTCTCTCTTTAATCAAAGATCATCCATCAATTCTTATATGATACACTGGGGATACAATGATTACTAAGAAGTCTGTTAACTGATCAATAATTTACATGTTTGAAAATATAAGATAAGTGTTGATTCATTATCTATAATTTTCAGGATTAACTACCACGATAGTTTTTAAGTATTAGGGATATGATGTGGAAAATACACCTCATGATCTTTTCTAGTACAACACAACTACCTAATGTATTTCTTGGTTGAATCTACGGAGATTGGCTCCATCGGGTGGCCAAATGTGTTGTTGTCAGAGTTTCGTACCCCTGCTTTCAAACACAGTAACGAAATGAGGTCGCAAAAACCATAGGATCCTCCCTTATCCTTGTCCCGTGTAAGAATCGAAAGCAATTCTCGTCCAACATCCCAACTAAAATTATTTTTAATTGCAAGAGATACAAATGTCTTATACTTGTAAAATTCGGTATTCACGGTAACTGGGTCAATACAGCATGCTACGAGATGATACCACGCATTAATTTATGGTGTTAGTAATTTCTTCAAAAATTTTGACCACTTGGGAAACACTATGTCTTCAATATTCATGCATTTCCTTGTGATGCATTGCACGATTCTTTTATAATCATCAACGTCCAAATCACTGTCATCATATTTAAACAATGATAATAGCTCGTCCTTCTCCTTCGGTACGTTTGGCATTCCGTACAATTCATTGATAACGGATGGAGACAGAGGGACTAATTTCCCATGACATAATAACGTTTCGGAGATTAATTGACACTGCAGGTTCGCTTAGAATTCTTCGATGATGGTCAGGTTGAAGGCGGTGGAGTTGCACAAAGTTTTTCCCATCCCAACTACTTAATGGTTTCGCGAAAAGGTGGATTTTCTTCTATTCCCCTTTCAGTATAATGCTTCCGCAATCGATAATTTTGGGCTAACAACAAGGCCTCCTCAGACACAAATCTATCCTTCAGCTTGTTCGATTGAGATCCACTTGTCGGGGAAGAAAATCCTTCTTTCCTAGGCCTCTTACTTGGAGTTTTGGGGGCCATAACCTTTATTGGATATAGAAGCATTTTATTAAACTCCTTGTGTTCAAAGCAATGTACTAAAAATTGTACAAACATCTAATCAATAATCATCTAATTTGCACATCATAAAACACAATCACAAATGAATCCAAATTAGAGCTATAAATGAATGCTCCAAATTAGAGCTATAAATAAATGAATCCAAATTGGACACGTGGTTGTTTGATTCATCCATTGCTTGTGTTCCCTACAAGAGTAAAAGGAATCATTTAATATGTCAAAAATTTACATATTCAACTCAATTACTCACATTCTTAATCATATGTTGTTTTAAGACATTGCTCATGAAGACTCTAGGAACCACAGTAGAAAATTGTGGGACAAAATGTTACATTAACATACCGAATAATTAGCCCTGCCCTTAAATCATCCTAAAATCCAGTCACAAATTGTATCTCTTCCAACTGCTCCTTTCTCAGCTCTTGCAAATGCTGAAAGTGAGGAATGCAGCTTTTGATAAAATGAGTACTACTATGATACAAAAATACTCTAAAACCACATCGCCTCTTATATAAAGATTGGTCCTTAACTCTTCGTATACAAAACTTGGAACATTTACTAACCTACCAGCATTGTGACATCTCATGCCACAATGATTCTATTGGCTACAGATTTTTGATAGACAGATCTCAACATCCCTGATTCAATCTGATATGGATGGAAGCTAAGTCAAGCAAAATTTCCTGCTCCAAACTTCTATTATGATGGGAACCATTCTAAAAAACATGAACATATAGATATTAGCAACATAAACCGTTAAAACCTACTACTAAACAAATAAGTATCAAACACACCTTTGGTTTTCTCCCTGAAACAAAACTTTTAACCTGGAGAACCGTAAAAAGCTGTTTGTAAGTATCCATAGTATTCTTTAAATGAGCCTACACAATTGGAGCTTAGATTTTGTTCTCAAAAATTCCCCCTGATACCACAACTCGAGATAGATAAACAGCTTACCAAGTTGAACATTAGCAGCAACAACAAAACGAGCAGCCTAAACAAATGAAGGAAAAAGTTGGACATATGTAACAAGAAAAGAGCATCCTGGTCCCTTGCAACAACATATTGGCATACATAACAAGTTGTCAGTGGTTGCAAGAGCAACACAGCCTCATAGCGCAGCAACTTCAATAGCTTCCGGCTTAGCAGTGATGAGCGGAGCAGAGTACTGCGAATATGGTCCCAGTGAAAGAAATACTGTCAAACAATGAACTTCACAAATAGATATACCAATCATCTTCAATCTTATAAGAGTGATAACATATGATCATTCACAAATTATCATGTGCATGTGCATTCACAATCTTATGATGTTGCATGTGCATATTACTGAACACTAATCCAGAAGAGTAAATTAGTGTTTGACAGGAAGAGATTGTTTACTTACTTGACAATATATGACTTCATAAACACGAGCATACAGTGGTTTTTGTCAAAAGCTAACCAACTCTCATACTGCACGTATACAAAATTGAAAGATCACCAATTCTCAAAGCCATCCGTTTTACCAAAGGTGACAACAGAAAATAACAAGAATGGACTTACATCACCATGATGATTTTCTTGCAGCATTAAGGAAGTAATAACTAATTTTGTTTTGTGCTCCAAGAACCAACACTAGATCCCACACACTGTGACCTGTAAATGGTGGAATAAGTCAGAAAAGGTTAGAATATCTATTCACATCAGGAATTTAAGTGGTCTGAGCAGAGAAGCTTACAAATAATGCAGGCATTCAAAACCACTAGTTAATCCCAAAGCACTGAAGCTAAGAAGTTGAACTCTCTGGGGAATTAAAATGCCATCAAATGGTAAAGCCACCTGCAACACATGCATATCAGTGTTAAGTAAACACATAAGTAGGAAAGAAAATTTGGATCTCAATAAAAGAAGTATGAGAAGACTAATTGTTGGAAAAGGGAAGTGTAAAATATTCATGCTCTAAAGTCCCCCTACTCACCACCTTTAGACTCAGCTAAATAGTTGACAAATTCACGAACAACTTCAATATCTTCTGGAAACCTCTCATAGTACTTTCCATTCTGAAGAACAATCCACTCAAATCATGCTCTATACACAGCTTTTGCAGCGCATCCATTATAGAGCAATCCCACCTATTATAAGAGCTTGTTTGAGTCCATCTGGAGCGAAACTCAAGTAAGTCACAATACAAAAGCCACCATATCTCTGCAGCTAAAGGGTAACACATAATTTTACTGAGCATATATTCGAAGATATATTTCTTCATTACGAACAATTATAAACTTGAAATGTTAAAACACAAAAAAATCTGAAAGGTCAAAAATCAAATTACAGTGACATCACTAGCCCAATCATCACTTACTTTTTTATGCAATAATGCAAATGCAACTTTGAGAGGTGACAACATCTATCTGATTTATGACCAGAAGTCTTCAGGGACTAATGTACTCTTTCTTCTCATGAAATAATACAGCGTGGCTTAGGTAGGCTAAAACCTCTAAACTCCAAAGCATTTCAAAAATCAAATTACACAACCCGACGTAAAATCAACAGGAAAACCAATTCTTTAACAGACCATACTAAGTCATGTAGAGCATATGAAGGGTAACCCCATTTCCCCGCGGCACGGGTTTTTCCCCTCGGTTCCCACCATATGCACCACCTGCAATAAAAAAAAGTACAGAGGAAACTTCACAATGAAGATCGACGAATAGAAAAACCAAAACGGGCAACAGAGGCGACCAATTATCAACACTATGAACAATACCTGAAGCAATAACTCATAATTTGTTAGCTAGCAGCTTGTACCTTTTGTTCCCACACCGCTGCCTCTCTCATGCTACCAAAGATTTTGAACTCTGAATGAAATAAAAATAAAAAGAGGGAAGACAGTGTATTGGGCAATCCGTAAAATGGGGAAAGGGCCTCAATCGAAATGTCACATCCAAGAAAACACGCTGCCTGATTTTGAGGAACAATTGGGAAGGAAGTGCAGTTTCGAGAAAACGTTTATGTGAAGCACTAAGAGCATGTGCAATGAGCTCAATTCCGGACTTAATTAAAAATTAAGACGAAATTGAGACGAAAAAACTCAACAGTGAGAGATTCAAAGCGGGCTTCATTTGAAGAGACTAGAGAGAGTTTGAGCCGGCTGAAAAATTGAACTCGGCTCAATGCTGACACAAGGCATGTGCCCCATGCTGACACAAGCCCATAAAGCGCCTACAATTGTTCCCCCTTGTTGCCATGTGGCAGCCACTGGTTGGGTCACGTGGCAGAGGGGGTCCTTACCCATTTTTCATTTTTTTAAAACCTGATTTTTTGTGCTATTTAAAAATTGGAAAAAATGCGAAATTTTCAAAAAAAAAACTGATTTTTGTTTTCAAAATCTAAATTAAATTTTTGATCTTTTTAAAAATCAAAATTACATTCTTTGAAAAATATGCATGGTTCTTTTTAATTATGGTTCATAAAATAAAATTGAAATTAATTTCAAAAATGAAATTTAAAAAACAAAATCCAATTAAAAAATAATAGGTAAATTACATTTGAATTTATTTTGTTAGGTAAATTTATATAAATTAAATGTAAAATGTAAAATTAATGGGAATGATAGAGAGAATCAAGTGGGGTCTATGGAGTGGGCTTGGAATTGTCTCAACCACTGTGGGGGGAAATAGGGTGATTTAGTTATGAGCTCAATGATGATGTGGAAGAGAGATATTGATTATTTAATAAATTGAGCAGGATTAGATCCGTCTCACCATTGTACATGGTCTAAAGACAAAAGGCAAAAAAAGGCAAGAGAGAATTTGATTACCATGTGAAAAACCCAAAATGTCATTGAAGAACACTATAATTACAAAACTATCCCATCGTCAACCAAATAATGTCTTGCTTTAAAGCGCTACTAGAAGACCGTAAAATAATAATAATTAATTACAATTTTCTTTTAGTAAAGAATGTTATCTCCCGGTATATATACAATAGAAATTCTCCCAATCCCATGGTTGACACAAATGTACATCAAGGGTATTATTGTAA
>JAULKM010012422.1:0-14695 GCA_032355605.1 Rubia tinctorum
AATTAAATTTTAAAAAACTAATTTCCACTGACAAAAACGAGGCGATGAAACGAAAAAGGCAAACTAACCGCCCAGCCCCGTCACACTCGCCGGCGATGCCACGTCATCGCCGACGAAGTATGCAAACGGATAAGGAGAGAAACGTAGTGCGAACCTTAGATCTCGACGCGTCGGAGCGCTTAGCCAGAGAAGCATCGCCGCCGGATTCCTCTTCCGCTCCGCCGTCGAAGGAGCCTCCGCCGCCGCCGCTGAGGGAGGTGGCGCCACTCCACGACAGCGGCGTTGTCGGACTAGCTCTCGGAGGCGCCGACTTCATCGCCTGAACCACCACGGGCCTGGAACGCCGCTGTCGCACGCTCCACTCCAGCGAAAGCGCCGGCTGCGTAGTCTTCAACCGCGGCGGCGGAGCCTTGGCGTGCTTCAACATCACCAGAAGCTCCGCCACGAGGGAGTCATCTGCAGACGCGACTTGGACCCACTCTTCGTCGGCCATGTCCCGGGATTGTGGGCTTCAACGTATCGGAGGTGAAATCTGAAGTGAGGCGGAGGCGGCGGAGAAGGGCGGATGGAGGCGGTGGTGGCAGGAGGAGAGGAAATGGTATAAATACGAAAGGTAGAAAAAATGGTACTAATAAATGTCAGTACGGCATGAGGGGTTTGTTTGGTTTAAATATCAATATATGCGACTGTGCGGTGAAGATGCCAATTTGTCAAATCGCAAAAACACAAAATTTTTAAGCCCTTTTGGTTCTTTGCAACACACATAGGCTACTGTGTGACTGCGTGTGCAATTTACCGGGATTTTATTTTCCCTTTTTGAGGCTCTTTCTCATATTGGATCTGGAAATTCGAATGGATTGGTTTTGGTTTTATTGTTGGGTGAATGTACCTACTTTCCCCCGAATTTAAAATAAATTACTCAATTAGTCTTCGGATTTATAAATCATTATCAATATAACGGGGACTAGCCTGTTATTCGTCCATAACTTGATTCACCACCCTCTACAACGTCTGAATGGCTGAATATGTGTTTTGATTTTTGAAAGTTTCAAACACGATCTTTCATAAATTATGAAAATATCAAATTTTAAATTAAAAATTAAGATAAAAATTTTGACTTGCATTAATCGGGTCATAAATTTATAACCATTATACGTTGCATAATAAATTTTTAATATTACAACTAATTTTTTTTAATTTTTTATAATTCTAATTCAATCGTATTATTACATATGCTGATTTTTCCCCAAAATTTTGCCTAACTTTCAAACGAATCAAATTCTACCTTTGAAATCCCACAATAATATTAAACCAACTTTGAAATCCTACGATAATATTATTATATTAAACCGCTTATTAATTATCAATTCTCTTGATATCCAAAATATAATAACATATTCCCAATTTCTCAACTAAAAATTTCTATTTTTTATTATCATTTGTCTCAACTCAAATTTTATATTTGAACAACATTCTTACTTGGACTTAAGTTTGTGGTTGAAATTTGACAACTCGATAATAAAAACCTTTAAATGGCGGTAGTAGTATTAGGAATGTAATTGTGGACTGTATTTTTTTGTGTGTGAAATATAAGTCATTCGCCGAACTATCACTTAATGTGAAGAGAAGATAAAATAACGGGTGATTAGTTTGTAATTGTCTAAAACTTAATGAAGACATTAATTCACTCTAAAACATAATTTGTTAGTTTGACTTTTATTTTTTGAAATAAGTCAAATTTTGGGTATTCTTAGGAAAATTCCTCTATCAAACCACTACTAATTATCGAATCTCTTGATATCAAAAATCGAATCTCTTAACTTGGATAATATATTAGTAGTATTTTTGAGTGAAAATCAAGTAAATTAATTTTAGGTGTCTAAATTATTTTTTTATCTCTCTATTCATTTCAGATTCATTAACTACCACCCTAGTTTGAATACGGATAAAATTTTACTTTTGCAATGAAAATTTTGCTATTTTGCCTAATTAAAAGTCACCCAATTTTTATTCTGAGGTGACTATGAGTTCATGTATCATTATCAAAATAATTGGGGACTGATTTGTTATTTGCCTAAAACTTAATGAAGATAAAGTATCGTACTCTCTCTGTTTCTCTATTATTGAAACACTTTCTTTTTTCGGTTGTTTCTTTTATATTGGCACACTTTCTATTTTTAGTAATATTTTTTTCAATTTCATCCACTCATTCTAATTTTTACATTTTACCTTCAATTTAATCCACTCATTTTCTCCATCTAAATCTAAATATCTAAACGTATGGTGACACTTATATAGAAACGGATGGGATGGAGTAGTATTACCTTGCGGATTTATCTTTTAAAAAAGTATTGCCTTATTAATATTGCTATATCTGGTCTGCAGGGAGTTCTTGTGGGGGCCACAAGGCAGACGTGGCACGAAGAGGAGGAGGGGGTGAGCACGCGTCGGTGGAGGAGGTGGAGGAGGAAAGAAAAGGAGAAGTGGGGGTTGCTTAGTAGAGAGGTGCATGAAGTGGAAATGGGTTTTGTTGGGCGATGCGTTTCAATCTGTGGAGACGGATGCGGGACCCACACTAAGAGGTGTGTGTGTTAATGATAGGGTTTAGGATTTTACCATGATTGCTGTTAATTAATTTGTTTTATTTTTCAAAATAAAGTTTTTACCATAGTAAGAAATTTAATGTTGTGAATGAGTGGCGAGGATGCGGCCTTGTCTTGCCAAACAAAGCAATACTTGAGTGTGAGTAGCATTCACTGAATTTTCAAAACATGGGAGGTGGAGAGTAAAGACTTGAGGCATTTGTGTATTTTTTTTAAGGTCGTATTTGGTATATTACTCTTTAATTAGTTTCTCTAGAAAAGTGCATTTTTTACCCTATATTTTGGTCGAAAGTGTAGAAATGATCTTGTAAAATCAGAAAGTACAAAAATGACCTTGGATTTCGTTGACTGATGTCAACTGCCAAATTGGTCTGAAATCATTAAAAATGACCATTTTGCCCTTCTGTTAAAAATAAAAAAATTAGTGAAAGACAACAATACCCTCACTTCTTTCTTTCTTTCTTTTTCCATTTCCATCTTCTTTCTTTGTTTCTCAACTCTAGTCGAGCCCGCACCTCCTTCTCCATTTCTCTCCAATCGGCATTCCAATCATCGGTATTTCAATCGTGGGGCTATATTCCAATCAGCGTTCAAATCAGTTTAAATCAGCGTTCAAATCAGTTTAAATCAGCGTTTCACCATCTCAGTATGCCATCATTCCACCGTGTTCCAATCTGGCGTTCCAATCGCCACCGCCACCACGTTCCAATCGCAAATTCAGCAGTGGTGACGGGCTGAGATGGTGGTGGCGAGGGCGAGGAGAAGGAAGGACTGGGGGGCTAGGGTTGAGGATGGGTGGAGCGCAGCGGGGGAGAGGAAGAGGAAGAGGAAGGGATGGGCGCTAGGATTGAGGCCGGATGAAGGGCTGGTGCTAGGGCTGAGGGCAGGTGGAGCGCGACGGGAGAGAGATGGAGCGCGGTGGCGGTGGTAGGGCTAACTTAGGGTTGAGGGCGGGTGGAGCGCAACGGGAGAGAGGTGGAGTGTGGTGGCGGTGGCAAGGCTAAGTTAGGGTTGAGGTGGAGCGCGATAGCAGGGCTAGGCAAAGGGGAGAGGTGGAGCGCAGTGGCGGTGGCGGGGCTAGGCAAGGGGGAGAAGTGGAGAGTTGGGCTGGGCTAGGGTGAAGCGCGATGGCGTGGGCTAGCTTAGGGTGGAGCGCAGTGCCACGGGGATAGGTTAGGGAGAGGTGGAGCGCGGTGACGGTGGCTGGGCTAGGCTAAGGTTGAGTGGTGGCGGGAGGAGAAGATGCAGTGGTGGTGCTGGGAAGGTGGTGTTGGAGATGGAAAGGGAAGGAGGCGAAGCGGCGGTGGCACCCTAGCGGAGTGGCGGTGGCATTTTGGAGATGGGCGGGGCTATGTTAGTGGTCAGCGGCGGCGGTGGTTAAGGTTTAGGGTGTTAAGATGAAGAAGAAGAAGAAGAAGAAGTGAGGGGTAAAATGGTTTTTAGATTTTCAGTTTTAAATTTAGGGGTATTTAGATCTTTTCATATTTGGTCAATGGCTGACTTTTTGAATTATTGTCGGAAATGAGCAAAATGGGTATAATTGCACAATTATATAAAAGCATAAGGTTAGTTTCGCACTTTCAAATTTACATGGTTATATATGCACTTTCTCAATTTAATAGGGTCATTTTTACCAATTTTTTTTTAAAATGGCATTTTCATTCAGTTAAAAGAATCTAATAAGTAGGGTTTAGTTTTATTATCTGAAAATTTGGATTCTTTGGATTACCTATTTATGTTGAGTTTTGCCATTTTAATAATAATTTATAACATGCCGATTACGATTAACATCTCTTTATCAAATTGAAGTTAAACATGTAATTTCAAATGTCACTGTAACATCTCTTTATCAAATTGAAGTTAAACATGTAATTTCAACTGTCACTGTAACATCTGTCATCCCATCTAAATGAAATGGTTAAACATTATTAAATGAAGTTTGGTGAATCTAGTAATCGAACAAATAGTTTTTTGCTTCATAATTAGTTGAGTGACTAACTTTTTCGTCGAAACATATTAGCTTATTGAGTTGAAATTTGCAATCTTATTTAATTATTATTAAAGATGTTATACCACTACATAACATAAATGTGGAGTAGTTACTAAAATATCATTAAATCAGTTAAATCAGATAGTTAAGAACCATCTGTGAAACATGCATGATTCAATTTATTTAGTTTTCGGGGTTCAGAAATTGTGAATAATTGAAGTAGCAACGATGTTCATAGTTGTTAGATCAGTACTTCCTCCATTTCAATTTTGTTACCCTACTGATTTTGTTAGAGTCAAAATAAAATGCTTTTAATCTTGAAGTCTCATTTAATTTTTTTTAAACTATGTACATCTCATTCGATCATGTTGTAATGAATTTTTCGGATTCATTGCATCAAATGCTAATTTTTTTTAGAGTTAAGTGGTAAAATGACCATTACTTTAGAATGAAGAATGAAAGTGTCAATAACCCTGCAATATCAGAAAGTGTCAAAATAACCTTTAACCTCGTTGACTTTTTGGTCAACTGTTTTACTGCTGGATTTTGTTGAAAAAACCAATTTTCCCTCATTCAAAAAATACAAAAACATGAATAGACCACACTGCCCTTCAACTTTTTTCTCCTACTTTCTTCTATTTTCTTCCAATTTCTTCTTTCCTCCACTGAGCAAATCGAGTACAACCCGAGACGCTGTTTCTCCTTCCCTCCAACGTAACAAATCGAGTACTAAATGCTGATTGCTATTGTTGATGGCTGGTTGTGGCGATTAGAAAGAGGACGATGATGGCTCAAGAAGAGCAAGCTCATAAGCACAGTAATAGCAGTAGTGGTGGTGGAAGAGGCGGCACCGTCGGCGGTGGCATTTGCACTAGCAGATCTCAGAAAAAAGATGAAGCATAATAAAGTGCACCAGAGAAACCTAGCTTAGTATTGCCCAACTTGAGAAGATTAGGATGGAGGAACAACACAAAAAATGGTTCATATAGTTTCTTCAAATCACCAGATTGCCATTTCACCTAACAATAATAGTAATTCATCTTCTTGTTTTAGGCTTAGTGTTGTTATGAGTTCTTCATCTTCAGCCCCCATTCTTCACCTGCCACCGCCGGCGGAGCACGGCGAGGAGGGCAGCGGGAGGAGGGCAGCGAGGGGGTTAGGGTTTAGGTGAATCAGGGCAAATCGGGGGTGGTGGTCTCGGAGCGGAGGAGGAGGAGACCAGCGAGGGGATGGGAGGGTAGGATTTGGAGGTGGTGGGGGCTGGAGAAGAAGAAGGTAGCGGCGGAGGCGGCGGAGCACGGCGACAAAGCACAACAGTGTCGACAGCCTTTGAAGAAGAAAGATAGGTTGGGAGGTATTTTTGGGATAAATTTTCAAGTTATAAGTAAGGTTATTTTAGTCATTCCACTTTTTTCTCATTGCCGAAATTTAGAGGGCCAACGCCGGAAATGGGGATTTTGGATATATCGGCACAAATAATCCGAAAGTTAAGGTTACATTGGCACATTCAATAATTAGTTTAGGTTATATTGACACTTTATAAGATTGCAGGATTATATTAACACTTTCAACATAAATTCGGTGTTATAAATGTATTTATCTTTTTTTTACCTCACTCATGCCTGATAAATATATAAATAGTTTAAACTCATTACAGCATGTCAGCAATCTCTTTTGTGGTTGAAATAGAACAATTGTCTACTGCTTCAGCCGTCCAAAATTTACCGTCAAAATCATTAAAATATGAGTCTTCCTCAACTAAACTTGCCATTGTGTAATAAATAATACTTCCCACTTAATTCAAAGAGTTTCATATGGGTTAAAGTTAAACTGTCTATTACTGTAATGGGTTAGTAAAATTATGGGCGAAAACGGTAGTTTTGCATGCCGGTGTATTCTAAAATTCAGACATGTTCGAACAATAAAAATCATCTAGCATGTGATATTGAAAGATAACTTAGTTTTGGACCGCTAATTTTTAAATTTTGATTTTCAAATATTGATTTTCAAATAGTAGTAAATTAGTAGAATTCATATGATAATTGCTCCGTGAGTAATTGGAAATTAGTCTTTCTTGGTCAAGATAACAAAAGATAGTGAAAATAGTATTTTTTTTTATTAGCTTTTGACTTTTAGATTTTAATAGTTTAAAATTATAAAAAAACAATCCACTAATAAATATGTATACATTTATGAAACAGAATTTAAGTCAAACATCTAATGCTAGGAGTTGGTAACCTTTATTGTCAGTAAAACTACTACCTCTAGGACTCTCTAGGTCACTTTTAAATGACACTTTAAAAAAAAAAAGTTAAATGAGTGATAGAAGTTGAATTAGGAGTATAAAAAAAGTTGTGTGAATAAAAACATTATAGAATTTATCAAAAATGAAAGAGACATAATAAAAAGACTATTCCAAAATGAAAAGTGAGACATTATTAGAGGACCGGAGGGAGTATTAACATTAAGAGTCAGGTAAAATAGATGGTTAACCATTCGTAGAGTGTGAATACAATTCTCATCGTAGTCCCAATAATTAGACTAACCGCTAATTAAAAATCTAAATATTCAAAGAAAAATATAAAGTCACTATCCATGTTTTAAGAAAATCAATTGCAATAATATTTAATAGAGCGAAGTGCTTATATAGCGCTCAATTATTTGATATGTGCAAATATAACCTTGAGTTTTCTGAAAGTGAGTTTATACCCAAAGTCTCACCTAAAATACTGGTCAAACCTGGTCTTCACCAAAAGCAGCAATGGAAAAGTTGAATTTGGCCCTGGAATAAAAACATTTTCAAAAAACTTAATCAGGAATAGATGCATTTACTATTTTACCCTAAGGCCACTTTATCCTTATTATGTGAACCCTCGCTTCCCGCTTCACTTCAGACCGGCTTTTCCTTTTCTTCTCTGTTTTTAGCTTTTTTTCAAAACTCTCTTTAATTTTTTCGGCGTGAATCGTTCCGTATTCCACCAGTTTTACGCAACTAATGCGGCTAGTCGAAAGCAGCGTGTAGTCGAATCAGCGGTTCCTTAACCAAAATACTCAAGCTTTGCACCCGTTCCGGGGATGGTGAGTTTTTGCATGGAAATGCTACGTTTATTGTTGATTTACATCATCTTAGAGTTATTCTATGTGATTAACTTGTTGTTTTTGCGTCTCGAAACCCAGGATGTCGAAGAAAGTTGAGACTTTTCATATTCACGAGCTTATACTTAAAGCTTTAAAAATTTTGGGGTCGTATTAGCTGTTTGTGGTTAAAGATCGAGTTTTTATTTGTATCATTTTCAAAATTTTGTTGTGCGCTAGGGTTTTCCGTCGATTGTATCAAGTTAGGGTTTCATGTATTATGGAGTTTTGTTCGAATAGGGGAGGGGAATTAACAGAGGGTATGGAATGTATTTTTCCATGTGTGTAATGCTTCATTTTTTGTTAAAGGTTTAGTCTTTAAGTTTGTTGTTTGGCTTGATTTCAAAGTGGGAAATCTAGTTGTATTTTAATTTTTAACCATTTCTTTTAATTGTTTTTCCATATAATATGTGTTGAATTTAGGTTGTTTTTTCATACAGTACATGTACTTATGTAAGAATTTTGGTTGTTCCTTGCATGTAGGATAAGTTTGATCCAATGTATAGCCTGAAAATACATTTCAGGGATAGATGGAATGTGATGGATGGAATTGACCCCGACATGTATTCCTTGATTGTGTTGAAGTCGAATTTCACTGAAATTTTCATGTAGGATGTCGAGGTATGGCAGTCTATGAACCTGAAATTCAGCTTTAAGGTCGTCAAAGAAGTGGGACTAAAGGAGTTGGGGACTGAGGATGATGTCCAAAACATGTTCAAGGAATGTAGAGGTTTAGGGGCCATTGATGTTTTCGACGAAGTGGTGAAGGTGCAGCCTGGTGGATAATCTGGTCCGGTGGAGAATGTGGTGATCACTGAGAAAAGTGTCGAATAAGGCGGTTCTGTTGAGTCGTCAGATGCGGGTGTGGGAAATAGTGAGAGCATCCAGAAAAGGGTGGAAGAAAAAGGTGGATCAACGAAGAAAACAAGCAGTTCGGATGAGTCTTACCATGAGGAGGAGGATGTGGAAGAGTCATTCGACGATGACAGCGAGCTAGAATATGATTCTGTAGAAAACTCAATAGATACTGATACAAATTGTGAATTTGAGAACAACTCCAACAATGAAATGGTTTATTATCCCCTCATTCGAAAGTGGTTAAATAGAGAAGAGTTTCAGCCTGATGGATTTAGGAAGGTGTATTTGAAGCACGGGGTGATTTCCAAAGTTAGAAATACTTTTAAAAAAACATTGGTAGAGTTCTCCATACAGTAGGGGTTCAGGTTTCGACATTTGAAGAGTGAGAAGAAAAGAATAACTGTTGTTTGCAAAGATGAAGGCTGCATTTGGAGGCTGCATTATTCAACTCTGCGCGATGGATACACGTTATGTGTGAAGGCTCTTGAGGGTGAACATACATGCGAGATGAATGGTGGGGTTTTGGCTCTACACAACTGGTTTGCTAACAGCATTTTGGGGCTAGTAAAGGTTGATAGGACTGTTTCTAATCAAGTGTTGATGGCTAAGTTGTAGTCATACGGTGTGCAACCATCGAGGCACCAGTTGATGAGAGCAAAAAAGAATGCCTTGGAATTAATAGATGGCAATCACGGGGAGTCATTCAAATTGATCCCCCAATAATGTGTCGAGGTTGTGAAGAGTAATCCATTGAGTGTGGAAATGGTTCAGTATGGAGGTGAAAATGTGCCATCAATAAAGAGGGTATTTATTGGCTTCGATGGTGCGAAAAATGATTTCTTGAAGGGTGTCAACCATATCTTGTCTTCGATGGCTGCCACCTTAAGGGTTTGTATGGAGATGTGTTGCTCAGTGCTATAGGCAATGACTCAGATGGATGTTTCTTTCCTCTTGTTGTGGCATAAATTGAAGGAGAGTCCAAATATAGTTGGCTATTCTTTTTCAGAATGATGATTTATTTTCTTGGAGGTTTCTCCAGAGATAGGCATTAGATTTTTATGACTGATCGGCAGAAGGTTCGTACTTTTAATTTTTCTTCATTTGCATCAGTTATTTGATTGGTCATTTGATTGGGATGTTGAATTACTTAGATTCATAATTATGAGAATTGTGGAACCTACCTGCTAGATTTTATCATTGAATATTTGTTACCATATTAACATGATTCTGCGTTGCTCATTCAATCTTGAATAATAGCTGGCTGATTTGTTGCCTAATTTAGTGTGATTTTAGTTGACCGCATCTTACTTGAGAAAGTCACTTTTATGATCGTATGTTTTAATGAAAGTTTCTTTTATGACCACATGTTTTCTATTAAAGTGCTTATATACCCTGGTGTTACATGATTAAGTTCACATGAAACCCCCAGTATATGTAAAAATGATCTATCTACCATAATGATGTGTCAATATCGAGAATATGGACTATTTTCTCTTGCTTTGTTCTTAGGGTTTGCCTGAGGCTATTGAGTAATCCGTGTCTCATGCCACACAGAGAAGGTGCAGCAGACACATATACGCAAATTTCAGGAAGAAGTGGCCGGCTGTAATTTGTAAGAAGCTTTATTGTAATGCATCTATGGCATACAATGTATGGACTTTAAATAGACTATATCGATAATTAAAGCTTTAGATAGGGGTGCATATAACTACCTTGCAGGACTAGGGAACTCTTTCTGGGTCTGATATGCCTTCAACAAATATCTCATATGTGCCAATGTCACAAACAACCCTTCAGAATCCTTCAATAACTAGTTTGGCTCCTTGCGTAATCTACCAATTTTTTCTCTGTTGGAACCATTGAGGCGCAAAGTTATGGGGAGAATTCATGATAGGTATAAGAAGAGTCTTGCGTGAAGCACTCACCTCTGTCCCACATCAGAGGAGATGGTCAGAATTGCCATTAAACAGTCCAGGAGAGTCTCCTTATTCCAATCCTCAAACATGACATTATACGGTTAAGCTGGACATGAAGTCCTGCAAATGTGGGGTTTGGGATCATGGGTTCATACCGTGTAAACATGCAACAACGGTTTTGTTGCACAAAAGACACCCACTTCAGGAATGCAGCAACCCGATGCTAACAAAGGCTTTGTTTCAGAAGTCATACAACCATATGATACTTCCAGTGCCCCATAAGTTATTTTGCCATGACACCGATGCAATCCCGTGCAACCCTCAACAACTGAAAAGGCAAATTGGAAGGCCAGAGATCAAGAGAGCAAGAGAAGATTGGGAAGACGAAACGGTCAAGCACTCATAAGTGCAGCAAGTGTGGGGAATTCGGTCACAACATAAAGACATGTGTTGGAGGCCCAACTGCCAAAGAAAAGAAACGGGCATTGAGCAGAATTAATGTTTTAGAGGTACTGATTCATTTATTAGATACACTTTTTTGATTTTTTTTTTGAAACATAGATACTGTTTAAGTCCTTACATTTGTTGTCCTCTTTGTACAGGCGGAAGAGGGAACTTTATCCCATACTACACATGAACTAAGTGCGAGGTGTGGCACGAAGAAAGGAAGGCCGAGGAAGGTAGCACTTTCAAACTCTGTAATTGTCGATATCACTAACAGATCATGGAATCTTTGTCATGACCATCAATTTGTGTTGTTGTTTGTAGACACGCACGGTACCTCCACAGGAAGTAGTTTTGGAAAATGAGCAAGTTGAACTACATGTATATATACCAACTAGTTTACGATGCATTTTATTTTTTGTAATACTAAAACACACACATTGAATGTCTATTAAGTAGAACATCCCTACTGCACAAGATCAGCCTGAAGTGCAAATTGATTTTTATTGTTCACATGATATGAACCTGTTCAACATTTTTGTGGTTATGTTTGCAACTTCCTAGATTTTTTGTTTTCTTAATTATTTTACAAATAGTTTTTAGGTTGTTCAAGATGTGGCATCCACTGAGGAGCCAACACAAGTCAAGAACAAGGCAAAGGAGTTGACAACTATAAAGCCATTAACTAGAAGGTCTTTGAGATTGAACAAGCTCAACAAATCTACTGATCCACATGTATTATGAATTTCAAATTATGATTTCCTCCACAATTAGTAGTTCCCCAATTAAATTGATTTTCTCTAAATTGTTTGACAGGTTGTGGAATATGATGCTATCACAAATGTCCAAACTGAAGGATATTTGTTTGACTTAGACTTAGAATTGGAGCGACTGATGTGGAATCATTAGAGATGGTTGAGAAGTTGTTTAACACTCAGTATGGTGCGGCCTTGGCCTTTTCTATCCCACGCGTTGATTCTCTAATTGAACTTAGTCACGCGGACAACAATGGTGGTGCACAGACAGACAGCGTGGTTGTGGAACAGATAAAAATGTGGATGCCAATAAGACCATGTTTGAGGTAAATGAGGGTGATGCTCAGATCGGGGATGAAATTATTGAGTACAATGCTAATGAACATGTTGGCGGTAACACCGGTCCATCGCTCGACAAAATTGAGGGAAATATGCCAACCTCTACAAAACTTGCACACATACCAAGAGTCTACAAGGGAGAGGTAAAACATGACTAATTAATAATATATCCATCGTCCACATATATGATTACATTCTTATTCATTAGATTAAATCTGCCATCAAAGGGAAATGTTGCTACAGTGTTCAACCACGCTGATGGGAAAAGACTTGAAAACCTGCCACTTATCAATCCATCAATTACGAAGGTAATATTTCTTAATAGGACCTTCAATTTCGATGGTTGCTGGTTTTTAATAAAAATTTTGAAGTATTGCTCTCTTTGTTTAAGCGGCTAGTCCCTTGGCAACCGGTATCGAGGCAATTAAAATATGGTGTGGGGGAGAAATTTCATGTTTATACCCAAGGCTGAAAACTTTTTGGGGTCAACTTTAGCTCATGATGTGGTTCCAAAATCTACGAACAAGCCACAAGTAACTAGCTCGCAACCACCCCGCCTGCCACCAAAGAGAACCAAGGTCAAGAAGAAGAGCCTTTCATACCCCACCCAAAAAACCAAGTTCGAGAATGGTTCTGTTGCTTCTTTTGATCATTTAAGTAGCTCTTATTTTGGTGCTTGAAGGAACTATGACCTTCTTCTGTTAAGGGAATTATAACTCTACAAAATGAACCTTGTGTTACAAACTAGTCTTTTGTTGATGCTTTTGTGGATTTTGCATCGGCCAACTACTGTTACGAACTAGCTCTAGGGAATGAACCCAATGCTTTTGTAATTGTTATTCCATCCACCCGACACTTTAAACGTTATGATGGATGACTTTTAATTCAATGTCTCGTTTGTTCAATTTACATATTCGGTTCTCTTTCATGGTTGCTTCTAGAAACATATTTTCTTGGTGCATACATAACCCATATTTTTGAATACATGTATATAAGCCTCCTCTTTCATTATAAGTTCTCATATAACCCTTATAGTCTATTTCAAGTGCACTTGCAACCGTGCGTTAATATAAGAAGTTCATTTACGACCCTACCCATGCTGAAAAACAATACCATACAACTCCGATGCTCAAACTTTATCACACCATTACTCGTCAACGAAAACACTACACTTGCAAGGTAATTCTAAAAACTTCTGTTATTAATCAAATTGAATCAAAACCAACAAAAAAACATCAATCACCTAAGTTACTACCTCTCTAACTCTAACACCAAATATTCATGCAATCTGGAACAGACATCAAAACCACATGTCCTTAACATTAGTCACTACCTACCTAACTCCAACACTAAATACTCATGCAATCTTCAACAAATCGATTTCCATCAATTGTGCAACACATCAGAAAACAAACCATATTCGCTCCCAAGAATACATAATTAAGATAAGTCACAACCTTGCTTATTGCGCAGTAGTTGCACAACTTCAATTTCGCAACGTTTCGAGTTCCACTGTCCAACAACACCTCTCCTTATTCATCTTCAACTGCCATTCTTCGAACATCGTGCTAGGAGTTAAATAAACTTACAACAATCCTTCTGCCTCTTTTAGCCGCATCTACAACCACCCATCCTTGAAATCCATGTTCGGTGCATCAATAATAATGTCTGCCAAGGGTTTTAGACGACCTCAAAATGCATATTGAGGTTTCTATCTCACAAATCGGACAAATAACACGCTCGCGACGAATGCGATTGCTGCAGCTAGAACTCTCCATGTCGACTGCATAACAAAAATAACTAGACAAATTATCACCAGACTCACGACATCAACTAGCCCTAAATTCCCTACAGAATTCGCACTCTCCTCTCATATATCAATTACCCCTAATTGAGCGAAATCAAATTAGGATTCATGTATCATTCAAGTTTAAGTTCGCAAGCATACATGTTTTGTAGTCGAACGTGAATTGAAGATGTAGCTCCAAACCTACCTTTCCGCCATAATAAAACTTTTTACGCTCTGAACCCTGCAAATTTACGCGAAGATGTAGCTCTGAACTCTGCAAATTTACTCGAAGATGTAGCTCTGAACCCGCAGAGAAATAAAATGATTCAACCACCCAACAGTTTATATCCACGGGTCAAACACGTGGGCCCATTGTTTTAAAAGGGAAAAAACAACTGAATTAATTTAGGAGGATAAAAATGGGGGTATTTTGGTAAATTTGTTCCCAATCAACTCCATAAATTTGAGGGCCAATGGCAGTAAACAATACCCGGGGTATAATGGCACATATTCTTGCCAGACTTGGGTATATCCACACTTTTAAATTACTAGGGGTTTTATTTGCACTTTCCAATGAATTAATGTTATCTAAGCATTTTATTCTAACCAATACTACTACAATACAATTCTCATTGTATCTCCATTTTAAGTAGAGGTGTCAATTGGGCGGGATTGAGAAGAAATGAGATGGGAAATTAATAAATATATAGTTAATGGGACCGGGTATTAAATACCCATTAGCTTTTGGGATTGGGTGGGATGAGAATGATTATGTTTAATGGGAAATTTTGATCCCAATGGGTCCCAAATTATGTTAACTTAATGGGAACCCAACAAATACCCAAAATTACCCAATTAAATGCATA
>JAULKM010012448.1:0-14692 GCA_032355605.1 Rubia tinctorum
AAATCTAGCAATCTTGCAACAAAAACATAACAAAAGAGATGTTAAATGCTTTGGAAAACACATGCATTTGTCGTCACTTCAGCTAACTTTCCTTCAAATTCTTGGCGACTCTTCTCATATTTCCTTATCAGCAAATATCTTGAATTGAATACTACTTTCTTTACTCTTCGATCATAATAGCACTCGAATTTTTCTTTTACCCTAGCTTCATGTCGGAATGCCAATTCTCGCTTCTCCTCCACCATGTTGAGGTCTAAACCATGATTTTTCTGATTAACTATTTCTTATGTATTTTCCATCAACATCAAACTTGGAACTCCAATTTCCACAGGGATCACTGCTTCCGACCCATATACCAAGCTATAAGGGATTTCACCAATAGCAAAAGATTTAGATGTCCGGTATGGCCACAAAACACTAGGTATTTCGCATATCCAGTTTCCTACAGCCACGTTGATCCTAGATTTAATGCCATTCACTATAGTCCGGTTGGTCACTTCTACCTTACCATTGGCCTATGCATGGTAGATTGTCATTACCTTTTGTTGTATCTTATTTTCCTATCCCCACTTTTTGAAAGGATGTAGGGCAAACTGCCTCTCATTATCTATTATTATTATCCTCGGGATGCAAGAGTGGCATACTATGTTCTTCCAACAAAAACTAATTTCTGATTTTCCCTTTATGTTTGTCAAAGGTTCACCTTCCACCCACTTCGTAAAATAATAAACAACCACAATAAGATACTTGAATTTCCTCGGGGCTTCTAGAAAAGGTCCTACCAGATCAAACCACTACTTATAAAATGACCACGAACTATGAATGTTCATCATCTCTTCCAAGGGAATGTGAATTATAGGAGCATTCCACTGGCATTGGTGATATGCCTCTACGTACCTGTTTGCATTAGCAAACATCATCGACCAGTAATACCCAGCTTGAATGAGCATCCTTTCCACTAATCCAGTCCCCTGATGGCTACAACATATGCCTTCATGAACCTCCTGCATCAAATAGCCAGCCTCGTAAGGAACTACACACCGACTAGTTGGATTTATCCGACGCTCATTTTGTCCAAACGACATTGGATACAAATGCTAAGCACCCATGTAACCAGAGTTCATCCATAGCTGCATACCCCCTGAATAGATCGGCAATTGTCCATAAGGGTTGTGAGGCCATTGACCAACTGCTATATTTCCATATCTTTGAACCCCCAGAGAAGTCATTATCCCATATCCTGCTTTAGTCCCTAGGAAAGTGACTGTGAAACTTATCAGAGCTAATGGGGGAATCGAGTACACCACCCAATGCAAGTAGTCCAGGAAAGAGGGCTAAGTTTGTGCTTGGAATGCTTCTCCTGCATATCTTAGGTAAGGGTATGCTCTTATAGACTGGGATAACAGTCCTGAAGTTAAGGCTAATGGTATCGATGGCACCACCTCTCTCGAAATGCTCATAGGCCACTAGGTGGGAGTAACTCGATAACTTACAGATTCCAACATGTGTGCCACTTACGCCAAATATTGTTTCGATCAAATAATTCACATGGTCTGATTCCCTTGGATAGTTTGTTCATACACCTCAATATAGGAATCACCAGAAACTTTAGTGAACCGCCCATCTCTGTCATCATGCGAACCAACCAGTATACATCACCACTCCTGCTCCTTTTGGTCTTAATCTCTCACTCCTTCCAGTAACTATAAACATAAAACCGAAAACCTCTAATATGACTTAATAGGTACCATCGGGCATGGAAATTGATGCGACTAAAAACCAAATGGACAGGATGCTCGAGCTCTTTGATCATAACATACAAGAAAACCAACCCTAGGGGAATCCCATGGGTAAATCCTCTAAAGCTTAAGTCAGCAAAGAGTACTAGTACCATATAAGAGAGTGAATTAATTAGAAATCAATACATAACTGGTATTTATATTGTATATTTTAAGTTGTACATTTCATACCATATATCTTGTTGTAATCCCATAAATGAGGTATTGAAGATCACCATTTCAGACCTAAGTGGGCTGATAAATAATGGTCCATTACCGAACTTGGGCTTGGTCCTTATCAGCGAGCTTTGAAGAACTGATTTTTGAATTTTTGGTCCATTAGGGTTTTGTATCTAGTTTTATTCTGATTAGAATTATATTTAGTAAGATTAGATAAGACAGTATTCATTCAAGGTTGCTTCTTGATTAACACGGCCACATGATTTTTATTTTATGTATTTTTGTTAGATATGGTCCTAGCTTCTTAAAGCTGCCATATGTTGATTCATATTCTGTGCCGGACTAGGGTTTCTAGCTGAGTTTATCCCTATAATTAGAGGGCATGGCCAAGATACTCCTCACCTTTTTATCAATCACATAGTCAGAATTTTTGAGTGAAACTCATTGCTTGCGAGCTTGCTTTATTGATGCTTAATCCTGCAGGTTAATTAAGTATAAATACCTTCGATTTGTGAACTAATCTTGCAGGCTAGTTAGCTTAATAAATATCTAATAGAAAAAATACCGCTTGGATGAATTCGTGCAACATACTAGGGTTTGTAAGATCCCTTGTTTAGTCAAAGATCTAAAATTTCGTGATCCAGATTCTTCTCAAGGAGATACATATCAGTTTAAGTTAATGCTCAATTGAGACTTCAAGAGTAGGGTACAGAGAGAAATGAGCTCTTCCTTCTCTCCAAAATCTTTCTCTTCTTCTCTTTATTTTTCTTTCACCTAAAGGCATTAAATTCTATGAAATATTTGGGTTCAATGCATAGGGAGTAGTTAAGTAACTTAGGGTTTGTATTTGTATTCATGAATTAATGTTTTTTGTGACATTTCTTATATCTACCTATTTCTATGTGTTTATGATTATTATGTTGGCTTGTTTTCATGTTCTTATGATTGCATGATTGTCACACTAAGACTTCCACACACTGTAGCCTACTTTCATGCTGGTGCAATCATTACGATGGTCTGAAACCATGTGGGTGTGTGCATTGGTTTCCAAGTCAACGTTATGATCGACCATACACTAGTTAGCCGACGAGTTGGTCTGAAGGGTTACAAATAGGGATATCTATAGTAGCAAACCAGGGATAGCTTTGCAACCCTAGAGCTATCGAAAAGATGCTTCACCCCCTTTTCCTTTTTGGCCTAGGGAGTGGGATTCGTGAAGCACTGCCCAAGATGTAATCGTATAGGGGAAACTAAAATCCGCACAGCAGGAAGGGCCGATGTTGCATTCCTCCGCACAGCAGGAGGTGCCGATGGAAGATTACACGTGCACCCTATGTGAATGGTATGGATAAGTGTTAACCATCGACCACATTTTTGTAGTTATTGTATGTGATTGAATCTAGGGTCGAAACAATATTGTTCATTTTATGTAAATTCTCCCCAAGTGCTGGTTACATAGTTTATCATCTCGTGACTTGCACGTTAGTAGTTGTTAGTTAACTGCCCCTCCCCAAGACAGTTTTACCAATACTGGTTATTCCTTACACATGATCAGATTGATGAGCCGATCACGGCTGTGTTTTGTTAACTTTACACTCCTTGCATTTTTGTGGACGACCCCGATCTTTCCACTATCTAACCATTAGGTAGCATAGTAGTAGGAGCGGGAGAAATAATATAAATCTTGTCTTTGACCCTTAATACGTCAGCCTTCTGTTAAGTTGAACGACACCGGGAGGGGCGGGTCACACTTCTTATAATTAATGAATATTTTTCTTTAACAACCTTTGTAAAATCACCGCCTCAGACTTCTTAATGATGAGTAAAACACTAATATTTAAACAAACCTATAAAGAAGCATATACAACAACGTTATACTTATCTTTTTCATAGTACTGAGAGTATGATTTTTTAAAGAAAAGTGGACCAGTATATAGAACTATTAAAACCAAACCTCCGAGAATCTAACCCTTACCAACAACATTAAAGAAAACAAACACCCCAAAATCAAGAAATGAATATTATTTTAAACAACTAGATCTTTTGACTCTGAACATTAAACTAAAATAAAACACAAAATCTAACAATTCAAAACAACATGATGACAATTGCAAACGAAAATTTGGTGACAATTGAAAATGAAAATTGTACTCTATCCATTATGATAACAACATCATTTTTGTTTTACCTCATATTTTTTAAAACTTGGTTCTAACTTTTAGTTATGCAGTTCATCTATCCAAAATCTGATTGGACAAGATCAAAACCAATTCGTGAGACACTAGAGTTGCAAGACTCTTACCACACACAAATCCTTTTTGAATTTTCATAACCAGATTCCGGCCTTTTCAAATCAACTAATATTTTATGTCAAATATTTATCTCGATAAGTCAAGTCTAGTTCATTGAGATTTTAAATCGTTAATTAACTATAGTAATTTTATAATTCCATATAATGATGCATATGTCACACGAGTCACTTTTTGAATTCTCCCAACTAAATTCCACTTCTTCTAATAAACAAATAATTTGATTTAATAACTTGTCTCCATATGTATGGTTTACTGTAATGCAACTTTAGACTGTCGATTCAGTACGATAATTTCATAAATCCATAGCATGATGCATATATCTCCCAATACATTTTGAATTTTCACAACTAGCTTTTTGCTTCATCTAATCAATGAATAATTTTCTTTTAAAATTTTCACTCTACAATTGCGGTCAAGTTCAGTGCAAACTTTATTTGTAAATAAAAGATGATATTTTAATAAATCCATATAATGATGTGTATATCACACGAATCCCCTTTTCAATTTTTACAACTAGCTTTCAGCTTCTTTTAATTCAAGAATATTTTTATTTAACAACTTTTTCCCCATTTTTATCACTAGTGGAGATATGGGTGATTTAAGGAGGTTCTATCAAATCATATAAAGCAGTTCCAGGAGACTTCTCAAGCCTTCCTTTGAGTGTTATTTAAACAAAGGATGTTGTGTGTCTTCTCCTAAAAAACTACCTAGGTTAATTTTGAATAAGTATACAAACCCATAAATGCACCAATTAACCCCGTTGTTTCAAAATTCTAGCTAGAGGATACATAACTGACTGTTTGATCATGTTTTATATGTTTTCTGGAAATACACATTCTTTTAGAGTTATATATGTTATAAACTATTGACTAACCTAGAAAAAAGGCCTTCAAGAAATTAAAGAGTATGAGGTTAAATACTAACATTTCCTGAGCGAAAAAGAACAAAAAAGTGAACCATCAGCAACCATAATGGCTTCAGTATAAATTTAAAATTTGCGAGAAGACAAAGAAACAGAAAATTTCACAAAAGAAAAATAAGAACATAGAAAACCGACCAACTTGACTACATAAGTAAAAGTGAAAAAGTTTCAGCTAAATATTTTTGTAAAATTATCACCTCAGAATCCTTATTGAGGAGTAAAACACCAATGTTTAAAGAAACATATAAAGTAGCATATAAAGCAATGTTATTCTTACCCTTGTCATAGTACTTAGAGTAAGCTTCTTTAAAGAAGGGTGCACAAGTATATAAAACTAATGAAACCAAACTTCCAAGAATATAACCCTTACCAACAGCATTAAACAAAACAAGCACCCTAAAATAAAAAAATGAATATTATTTTAAACCACTAGATCTTTTGACTAGACCTTTAATGTAAAATAAAACAGCAAAATCCAACAATAAAAAACAACATGATACACTTGCAAACAAAAAATTGGGGAAAGCTGGAAACAAATAGTTGTAATCTATCCAATAAGATAATGTTGTCATTTTCGTTTTTGCTCGTCTTTTCTGAAAATTGGTTCTAACGTCTACCAGCTATGGCAGTTCATGGCTCCAAAATCTTATTGGACCATATCAAAACCGACTCGTGCGACACTCTTGCACGATGATTACATCACACAATTCCATTTTGAATTTTCATAACTATCTTCCGGCTTCTTCAAATTAATGAATATTTTTATGTAAAACCTTTATCTCGATTAGTCAAGCCAAGTTCATTGTGATTTTAAACCGTTAATTAAGTACGATAATTTATAATTACATATAATGATGCATATATCACACGACTCACTTTTTGAATTTTCCCAACCAACTTCGCACTTCTTCTAATCAACAAATATTTTTCTTTAAGAACTTTTCTCTGTGCGTATGGTCAAGTTTACTGCGACCTTGGACCGTCGATTCAATACAGTAATTTCATAAATCCATAGCATCATGCAAAACTAGATTTTTTTGTCATAATCAATGAATATTTTTCTTTGAAAAATTTAACTCTACAAGTGCGGTCATGTTCATTACAACCTTAAATCGTCCATAAAAGAGGAAAATTAAATAAATCTATATATATAATGATGTGTATCTCATACGAATCCCTTTTTCTTCGAATTAAAGAATATTTTTTAAATTGTTTTTTCTCCATTTGTATCACTAGTGGAGATATGGGTAGTTAAAGGCGGTTCTATCAAATCACAGAAGGCAGTCCAGACAACTTCTCTAGATCTACCTTTGATCTTTATTTAATCAAAGGATGTTGTGGCTTCTCCTTAAAAACAACTTTAAATAATTTTTAGTAAGTATACAAACCCATAAATCCACCTAAAATTCTCGCTAGAGGATCCATAATTGACAACTTGATCATGTTATATATTTTTTCTTGAAATGCACATTTTTTTGAAATTATATATGGCATAAACTATTGAATAACCTAGAAAAAATTCTTGAAAGAAATTAATGAGTATGAGTCAAAATAATATTTAAAAAGGTGAACCGTCAGCAACAACCTTTGCTTCAGTATAAATTTAAAAAATACATGAATATAAAGAGTAGAAAAGTTCACACAAGAAGAATGAGAACATAGAAAACTGACCAACTTAACTACAAAAGTAAAAGTGAAGCAGTTTCAGCTAAAAATCTATGTAAAATCATCACCTCGGAATGCTTACTAACGAGTAAAGCACTACACTTTAAAGAAGAGTATGCTTCTTTGAAGAAAAGTGGACTAGTATATAAAACTATTAAAACCAAACATCAAAGAATCTAACCCTTACGAATAGCATTAAAGAAAACAAACACCCCAAAATAAAGAAATGAATACTATTTTAAACCACCATATCTTTTGACTAAACCTTTAAGCTAAAATAAAACGTAAAATTCCAAAAATCCAAAACAACATAATGACAACTGCAAATAAAAAATTAGTGACAACCGCGGAAAAAAATTGCACTCCATCCATTATGATAATGACGTCATCTTTGTTTTACCTCATTGTTTTAAAAACTTGGTTCAAACATCTAGTTATGGCTGTTCATCAGTCCAAAATGTAATTGGACCAGATCAAAACCCATTCGTGATACAGTAGAGTAGCACGAATGATACGAATTTAAAATTTTCATTTATTATATTTTTATTCGTTTAGTGTTTTTAGGAGTTTAACACTATACTTTTTTTCCCACTGGATTTTTAATGAGGTAGTGTGCTTATATTTAGAATTATTTTTAAATAATGTAATTTAGGAGTCTTGATTTGATTAGAATTAGATTTGGTTGGTTTAGATAAGGTAGATTCATTTAATAATTCACCCAATATTTGGATTGATTTACTTAGATTAATATGGTAATTATTTTTTTTTATTATAGGAGTTCCAGTTAGATATGGTTTTAGCTTCCAAAAGTTACCATAATTCTATTCAGTTTCTATTTGTAATGACTGAATTTTACCCTATAAATAAAGGGGTTTGCCCGAGACTTTTAACATCTTTTATCAATCATATATTCATAATTTTGAGACATTCTCATTATCTTCATTGTTGCTTAAAACTGCGGGCTATTTAAGTTTCAATTTCCTTTGTAAGTGTACCCTACGGGGTAGACGCTTATAGAGAAATCTTTTGATCTAAACCTGTGGGCTATTTAGATAACAAGTCGGAGTTGGGTGTACCCTGCGGGATAGACGCTGCTTCTTCGTGCGAGTTTAACAAGTTTATTCCGCAATTCAGAGTATTCGCAAGGAGATTCATATCAGTTGGTATCAGAGCAAAGCAAAAGTTTCCGCGACCATCATATCAGTTGGCATCAATTGGTATCGTAAGGTGATATCAGTTGGAACTTTCGTATCCGTAATTTATTTTTGAAAAAAAAAACAAAAAAAAACACACATCAAAGAAATCCGCCGCCACCAAGCAATTGCCGCCACTGCTCCGTTCAGCTCCGCCGGCGGTGTCTCCGGTCACCATCTCAGCCGATCTGTCCGCCGTTTAGTTCATCACCATCCACCACCCGCCGCCTATCATCTTCGTCTATTATAGCTCCAATCTCTACCGTTGCTCTGACCAAATCCGCTGTCGTTGAAGCCGTTGACCACCCGAAATTGTCGTCGTCTTTTCCTCGACATTTCTTTTCCGGGCCGCTAGCACCACAACCTGTTGGACCATCTTTGTTGATTTTTGGCATCCGTCTGCAATCCTAGTTCAGCGTAGAAGTCAAGTGCGGCGAAGAAGACAAGCAGCGTACCTCCGGTGAAGTTCAGAGCAGAAGAACTCAGTGAGAAAGAAGAGGGAAGCACAAGGTCACACGCATGAGTTCACCCCAGGTGCGTGAAGATCACACACGCATCCTTTGAAGAGCGTACGACACACGAGCGCAGATTTGGTCCGTCTCTTCATCTCGCGGGTGTTCAAATCCATTTTGAATTTTCATAACTAGCTTCCGTCTTCTTCAAATCAGTGAATATTTTTATGTAAAACCTTTATATCAATTAGTCAAATCAAGTTCAGTGCGATCTTAAATCGTTAAGTAATTACGATAATTTTATAATTCCATATAATGAAGCATATATCACACGAGTCCATTTTTGAATTTTTCGAAAAATTTTCCCACTTCTAATCAACAAATAGTTTTCTTTAAGAACCTATCTCCATGTGTATGGTCAAGTTTAGTGGGACCTTAGACTATCAATTCAATATGTTAGTTACATAAATTCATCGCATGATGCATATCTCTCCTAACCCATTTTAAATTTTCACAACTAGTTTTTTTCTTTATCTAATCTATATGAATATTTTTCGTAGAAAATTAAACTCTACTAGTGCGGTCAATTTCATTGCAACCTTAAAACGTCGATAAAAGATGATAATTAAAAAAATCTATAAATTAATGTGTATCTCACACAAATCCTTTTTTAAATTTTCACAACTAGCTTCCTACTTCTAATTAATGAATATTTTTTCTTTAAAAACTTTTTCTCCATTTGAATCACTAGTGGAGATATGGGTGATTAAAGGCGGATCAATCAAATCACAGAAGGCAATTCCAAACAACTTCTCAAGCTCCACCTTCGATCAATATGTAATCAAAGGATGTTGTGGCTTCTCCTAAAAAACTTCTTTGAATAATTTTAAGTAACTATACAAACCCATAAATCCACCTATTTACCCCCGATGTTTTAAAATTCTCTATAAAGAATCAATAGTTGATAGTTTGATCATGTTTTATGATTTTTCTTGAACTGTTCATTCTTTTGAAAATATATATGTTATAAACTATTGAATAACCTAAAAAATCCTTTAAGAAATTAATTAGTATGAGGCCAAATACTAACATTTTCTGAGCCGAAAGAAGAACAAAAAAATGAACCATCAGCAACCACACTAGCTTTAGTATAAATTTAAAATATGCGGTCAGAACAAGAAATAGAAAAGTTCACAAAAGTAGAATTAGATCACATAAAATTGACCAGCTTGACTGAAGAAATTGAAGTGAAAAACTTTCAGCTAAAAATATTTGTAAAATCATCGCCTCAGTATTCTTATTGAGAAGTAAAACAATACTATTTCAAAAAACATATAAACTAAACGTTATACTTCCCCTTTTCATAGTATTGGGAGTATGCTTATTTAAAAAAGAGTGTACAAGAATATAAAATTATTAAAACCAAACTTCCAAGAATCTAACTCTTACCAGCACCATTAAAGAAAACAACCACCCCAAAATCAAGAAATGAATATTTTAAACCACTAGATCTTTTGGCTGGACCTTTAAACTAAAATAAAACAGCGAATTCCAAAAATCCAAAACAACATAATGACAACTGCAATTGAAAATTTGTACTCTAACCATTATGATAACGATATCATTTCCGTTTTACCTCATCTTTTTGAAACTTGGTTCTAACTTATATTTATTGTTGTTCATCGGTCATAAATTTGACTGGACCAGATCAAAATCGATTCATGAGACACTAGAGTCAAACGAATCTCGCATGATGCTTATCTCGTACAAATCCATTTTAGATTTTCATAACTAGATTATGGATTTTCAAATCAATGAATATTTTTATGTAAAATCCTTATACGATTAGTCAAATCAATTTCAGTGCGATATTAAACCGTTAATTAAGTAAAATAATTTTTAAATTGAATATAATGATGCATATATCCATGAGTCCCATTTTGAATTTTCCCAACTAACTTCCCACTCATTCTAATCAACAAATATTTTTCTTTCAGGACTGATCCCATCTGTATTTTCTAATTTAGTGCAACCTCATACCAGTAGTCTTGCTCCTCCTTGGCTATTGAATTTCCCTGATAACGTCCTGATAACGACCATTAACGGCTATTTTTAGCCGGAAACTTCGATGGCGGAACCTCCACCGCCGGGGGGTACAAAAACCTTCCTTTCAGCTCTCACCTCTCGCTCGCCTCCCCTATGCTCCCTTCCGAACAATCCCAATCTTAATCCAAAAAGGGAATATCTGGGTGATATGGCTTGTCTGTATACTGAAGAACAGGTCCAATTACTCTCCGCTCACTACTCAAATGCTCTGATTGGAAAGTTTACTAGAGGCCGCCCGACTATGGAGCAATTGGAATTGGCTTTCAAAACTGTGGGTTTTCAAGGAAGATACCAACTAGGTTCAATCGACTACAAACATGTGCTCATCCGTTTTGAGATGATGGATGACTTCCAGAGGTGTTGGATTAAGGGGATGTGGACTTTCAGTGGATGTCCGATGAAGGTTCTGCGGTGGACTCCTGATTTCTCTCCGAATACCGAATCCTCAATTGTTCCACTCTGGGTAACTGTACGTGACATTCCTATTTTCTTCTATAATTTGGGTACAATTGAAGATGTAGGAAACACCATAGGATCATACATTAAGATGGATGTGGCCACTGAAGGTCTGACACGCCCTTCTGCTATAAAAATATGTGTGGAATTTGATCTCCTCAAACCCCTGAAACCTATCATCAGACTAGGATCTGAAAAAAATCATGTCAAATGCAGGGTAGAATATGAAAATGTTCCCTCCTATTGCAGCTATTGTTCTAGGCTAGGTCACTCTGATAGTTTTTGCAATGTTAATCCTCTACTGAAGCCTTCAAGACCTCCTATTCATCATAATGCTGTTACTATCCAAGATCCACCTGTTTGTTCTCCTAAATGGATACCCACTGGCAACAAATTAACTCATCCCCCTTCCATTCTTAATGAGATTGAGGCTGAGCTACTCCCACAAAAGATTGATGTGTCTACATCAGTAAATATCATCACTAATCCTCTATCCAACCCTACATATTATAGATCTGATAATCCTCCTGATGTGATACCTGAGAATGCACTAATTACCACTGAGGAGATGACAAACAAAGTTACTTCTGCTCCAGATGCTGTGCCAGTGATTGCTACACTAGTTCACCCCTTTTCCCCTATACCTGCAACTCCTGTCTCTGACTTAGTGTCTGGGAAGGGTGTTCTATCATCTCCAAGGGATTTGGGCCGAATCTTACCTCATACTACTCAAATGGCATTAGAGGAACTCCCTGTCACACCTGCTCCAACACTACTAGAGAAGGAAAGCACTCCTATCAGTGCAACTGATGACTCATCCACTGGTTTTTCTGACTCTGTAAGAAGGAAAGTCCACAGATATGCACAAGATGACATCAGGGTTACTAACAGTAAGATTTACTCCCCCTATAGTCCCTTCATTGCTGCTAAAAATTTCTTCTATTCTCAGCAGAGATCTTCACACAATAGATTCCTCCCGCTAAAGGACGCTAGCATGACAACTGTGATCTGGGATGAACAACATCATACCAAACTCACAGCAGGTATTTCAGACCCCTTCATTCCACAGGTTTATCAGGTAAGTAAGACTATCAATCCTGCTACTAAACCTGCTCAAAAGAAAAATCCAAAACCCCGTGCTGATAGTTATTTAACCCAGTTAAATAGGATCATGACCAGGTCAAAAAGCCACTCCAACGTGTCTGATGATTAGTACAACTATGAAATTAAAATTCTTGGTGTGGAACATTCGAGGCATGGACTCTTCTATGGAGAGACTATCTACTCTGATATTTTCACACAAATTTGATCTTATTTGCTTAATCGAGCCAAAGCATGACAACTCACAATGTGATTTGTATAGAACTAAATTGCACTTTGATAAATGCTTGCATGTAAACAGTGGTCAGATTTGGTTATTTTGGAACAATGAGCTAACCTTATCTCCCATTACTGATAATGAACAATTTCTATCGGTCCTCATTACTAGCCACAAACTGAATAATGTAATGGATGCTACATTCATCTATGGTTTGAGAACTAGGAATGGGAGGAAAAATTTATGGAGAGATCTTAGGTCTAGACCTAACAATGCTACAGTTTACATTGGTGATTTCAATGCCATAACCTCAGTAAATGAATATAAAGGTCCTTGTACTCCTAAATTAGGTAGTATTAAGGATTTTAATGAATTTATGGATGATATGGAATTGGAAGAAATTAATACAGTTGGTAACTTCTTTACTTGGAGCAACAATAGATTGCAAAAACCCACCATTCAAAGGCTTGATAGAGGTATTTGCACTGCTCAGTGGAGCTCTACATTTCCAGCCTCATCTATTCAAGTGCTTAATAGAAACACTTCTGATCATAACCCTTTGCTCCTAACTATAGGCAGTACTATTCAGTCTATCCCTAGACCTTTTAGATTTCTCAATGCTTGGTATAAAAGGTCTGATTTCAATGAAGTTGTAAGACTTAATTGGATTCCTCCTATCTCGGAGTCAGGGATGTTAGGTTTCTTCCTTAAAATGCTCAGGCTTAAAAAAGCACTAAAAATTTGGAATGTTGAACATTTTGGGAATGTTCATGACAATGTTCAAAAGGCTGAGCAGGAACTAGTTGAACAGGAAATACAATATGACCTGAACAACTCCCCTACCGACCTTATTAAGCTCAAGAAAGCAAAAGCCGCTCACCTCAAAGCCATTAAAGAACAAAAAAGTTTTTGGAAACAGAAGTCAAAAATAAAATGGCTAAAAGAAGGGGATGATAACACTAAATTTTTTCATAATTCTGTCAAGGAGAGGAGAAGTAGACTGAATATTACTAAAATCAAAAGCTGTGATGGTAGATGGCTAGATGAACTTCATGATATTGAAAATGAGGCCATACACTATTATCAAAACTTGTTAACTGATGACATTCAGGATGCTGGACAGTTCCAGCATCATTTTCTAAGTCAAATCCCTAGGCTCATTGATGAAGATGACAATGCTAGTCTCATTCAACTGGCTTCTTTAACCGAGCTGAGGAGTATAGTTTTTAGTCTCAATAAAAATAGTAGCCCAGGTCCAGATGGGTTCACATCAAAATTCTTTATCAAATCTTGGGATATTATTGCAAATGACCTTCTCTCTGCTGTGAATGATTTTCTTTCTGGTCATGATATTCCCAGAGGTGTAGCTAGCACCTGGATCACTATTATACCTAAGAAGGAAATACCTGTCTCTTTTAATGATTTCAGACCCATAAGCCTGTCCAATGTTCTGAATAAAATCTGCTCTAAATTATTAATGGAAAGACTGAAACCACTTATGTCTAAAATCATTTCCCCCCATCAAACTGCTTTCATGAAAGATAGAGACATCTCTGATAATGTCATCTATCTCCAAGAAATGGTCAGATTTTTAAATAGGAAGACTAAACACCATAACTGCATAGTTAAATTAGACCTTAGGAAGGCTTTTGATAGAGTGAAATGGTCGTTTCTGTCTAGTGTTCTGTTCAAATTTGGTTTTCATGGTCAGTTTGTATTTAATATATTAAAAAACCTGTCTCAAGCTTGGTTTTCAGTGTTAATTAATGGAAAGCCAGTGGGTTTCTTCCAGCCATCAAGAGGTATTAAACAGGGGGATCCCCTCTCTCCTTTTCTCTTTAACATATTTACTGAAGCATTTACAAGGAGTCTTTCTTTTATTTTCGAAACTGGAAAGTTGCTGTACTATGATCTTCCAATTCATGCTTTGAAAATCTCACACCTTAGCTATGCTGATGATACTGTGGTTTTCCTTCAATCCAGTAATGATACCCTGGTTAGATTTAAAGCCTTCTTGGTTATTTTTGAGGAAACAACTGGTCAGAAAATCAATTTTCAAAAAAGTGACATTTTCATTAGTAAGCATGCTTCTCTGGCAAGGATATCTCACATTAGAAGGACTTTAGGTATGAAAATAGGAGTTTTTCCTTTCAAATATCTCGGTGTTCCGATTTTCCAAGGAGTGCCAAAAAATATCTACTTTCGGCCATTAATTGAGCAAATTGATAAAAGACTCAAAAACTGGAAGAATAAATGGCTTTCAACTGGAGGAAAAATCACTCTTATTCAATCCTGTATTTACTCATTACC
>JAULKM010012458.1:0-14692 GCA_032355605.1 Rubia tinctorum
AATTTATTAAAATAAAAAGGTGAAAAAAAGCTATCCAAAGAGTCAAATGGCCAGCCAAGAGCATTTACTCACTTGTTGCAAAAAGTCAGCTCTGAGCAATTCACTTATCTTTTTATTTTCTCACAAAGCGCGTGGTAATCAATGTCATTATTTTCTGTTGTTCTTAAGAACAAAACCAGGAAAATTGTTGAGAATTTAAATAAAAATACTATTTAGATGATAATAATGTAATTTCTCCTTTTAAGAAAATATTTACAATGTTCTAGTCGAGGAATAACTCTAGAGAGTAGTAGTGATGTACTGCTTGGATCACTTATGAAAAGATGTAGATAGTTCTTGAAATTCACGATAATTTCTGACGCTATTTTGACGTAAATATGATATCATGTCATTTAACTAAATACATTATTTTCTTTATCGAAAATAAAATTAGATAGTACATTCTTTTCTACAAAGATGTATTTTGAGAAGTTAAACTATGTTTTTGTATGTTTTATAATTATTTTAGAATTTTTCCTATGTATGCCAATTATACCCCTATCTTTAGTTTTGATTGAAGGGGCAACCTTTTCTTTTAATCGTATACGTTGTACTATTTTATGCTACTTATATATAATTCATATATTTATTTATTTATTTATTTATAAAAGATGCTACAAAATTAGGATAATTTAACAGTGATGCATGCGTAACAACTACTTTAATTATTTTTTATTTCTTTCTTTCATGAAGAATTGAGAAAGTATTCGAATACCAAACTTGATGACTGGGGTTTCTACGTGTCACACTCTCTAGGCAATTCAAAACCAATGTTGAGAGGATTGAATTTCTTGCATTACATAATTATAATTATATTAAATTACACGTATTTTAATCTTATGAGGATATACTCATAATGCTTGTGTTTTTTGATATATTTTTTCTCCATATATTATCTTTTTCATCTTATTGAAAAAATTAAAATTAAAATTAAACTAAATTAAAAGGAATATGACCTAATTCAACATCACCTCCGAGGACCAAGATCACATTCCATAATTTGACTTTCTTTGGACAAGTTAGTAGTGGTGGAATTAATCAAACCTATGTGCTTATCCAAAGATAGTCCTACTAATTGTATATGTTACACATGCTTAGTTATATATGCTAGTTGATTTAAAATAATAACTAAAATATAATGGACTATTTTGTGTATAATTCCTTATGATTTGTCTTCCACGTGACCTAGGATTAGCTACTACATGGTTTTGTTTATGCATTTATTAAATGGGATTAACTAATTCCAATATTAATGGGAGAGTTGAAATTATGAAATTAACTACACTATTAGCTACTTATGGTTGACCGTTGACCATTGACCATATTTATTTTAGACAAACGGTGAAGGAAAAAAAAAGAGATAAGGCTGTATTTATGTGGAGAGTAGTAATTGCTGGTCAAAACCATAATTAATGTGGTAAAAACAGAGAGGAACAAACAACTAATTGCTGGTAAAATTTTGTTATTGTAATAACCAAATCTCCCTTTGACTTTGGTAAATAAAACTCTTCAACTAAGATTCTATAAATCTTAAAATTCTTCACAAATACCCTCTTTTATCCACAAATTTTATATTAGCACGTATAAAAATAAATATTTTATAGAATGTACATTCTTTAAATAAAAAACTTAATGTACATACATTCGAGATATTGAGAGACTCCGAGATAGTTCCATGTGTCTAGATGCATGTTACATCATCAAAATACAAGTTATTTTTATCTTTCTTCATTTTAATTTTTTTTTGTTAAACATGAAATATACTCCGTATTAAATAGGATTTTTAAAGATTTTTTTTGGTTTGCTTTAATATGATCTTAGAAAGAGCTAAATTATGCAGAGAGTAGTAATTGCTGGTCAAATCCACGATTTAAGTGGTAAAAACAGAGAGGAACAAACAACTAATTGCTGGTCAAATTCTGTTATTGTAATAACCAAATCTCCCTTTGACTTTGGTAAATAAAACTCTTAAACTGAGATTATATAAATCTCAAGATTCTTCACATATACTCTCGTTTATCCACAATAATGTTTTATTAGCACCTATAAAAAATAAGTGAAGGTCTCTTGACAGACGGTTTGTCCATAAATTTATGGATAGACCACTTATTTTTTACCTTATACACTGCATTTGTTAAACTACATGCAAAATGATACATTTTGAAAATATTTTTACATTATACATTTTTATATTTTCACATTCATATAAGTATTATTACTTGTTTTAACTTTTAAAATATAATATTTAAATTTCTTAAAATTACCATATTTAAGATAAAAATTACTGTGGATTGTCCATAAACTTACGAAAATGCCGTATTTCTTGAGACTTTCTCTAAAAATAAATATTTATAGAATGTACATTCTTTTTATAAAAAAAAACTTAATAAACATACATTCAAGATATTGAGAGACTCCGAGATGGTTCCCTATGTCTAGATGCACGTTACATCATCAAAATACAAGTTATTTTTTATCTTTCTTCATTTAAATTATTAATTGTTAAACATAATATATACTCAGTATTAAATACGATTTTTAAAGATGTTTTTGGTTGTTGTTTGAGTTTGTCTCTTGAAAGACGATCTTTCCATAAGTCATAGAAAGACCAAGGTTTAAAGTGCAAATTAGAAGAAATCAAGATAAAATTTCCGGGTTGCATGAATCGAGTTATAAACTTTATAACTACTACACGTTGCATAATAATTTTTTAATATTGTAACTAAGACCTTTTACCTTTTATTATTTTAATTAAACTCATTTTCCCATAAACTTATGAAAAGACGGGTTTTCCCAATACATTGCCTTGTTTTAATATGATCTTAGAAAAAGCTAAATTATGTGGGGAAAATCCGTGCTATTCGGGAAAGTTTTTTGGAAGAAAATACCAGTAACTAATATATAATAACAATTTGATTTAGAGACATTGTATTTCCAATGTAACTGTTAATAAGGAAAACATTTACAAAGTTATAGGCAATAATATCACACTTGAATTCTCAAAACAGATACTTCTTTAATTTGGGACAAAGTTTGGAGGCTTAAACACAATTTCTATTAAAATTGTGGGTAGCAAATCAAAATAGCCAACCTTGAGTGTTGACCGTGTCAACATTAACTGGGCTATTAACTTTTAGCCTGGCAATGGCATAGTAAGTTTTAATTTCTTTTGTACTTTTTAGAATTTAATAAATAGCTGTCATAGTAATTATTACCGTAATAAAAAGAAAAATAAAGCAACACTATTTGTTATAAAGACGAAGAAGTAATTGTAGCGAGACCTTTATCACCATATTTTTGTTGGTAACAGGTGGCTCAAGAAAAAGATACACTACTAGGGTCAACCAGGGGAGTTTCCTAACCACAAATATTCAAAATTTGCTCAATTTTTTTAGGAAATTTGTTATCATTTGTGGAGAAAAATCCAAGAAAAATTATACTCCCCTCTAATAATATTCTGTGGCGCTTTTTACTAATAAAATTGATATAATTATTTTATAAAACATCATACATAAATAAATAAATAAATTTTTGTTTTAGACCGACTAACCAATAGACGGGTTAGGGGGTCATTTTATAAATGATGTAACTAATGGGGTGATTTGATGTTTATTTTTATTTATTCCAACGAAATTTCTATAAATTTAATTTTTTGATAAAAATATATCGCCAAATATAAATAATTATAACTTGATCCTAAAAGTTATTGAAGAATTTCAATTTGCCTAACCCTTAGTCGGTCTAACATGAGACTTTCTCATAAGTATAAAACTACTCATGAAAGTGTTTGCTACTCATAGAAAGTGTGTCAAGTATAAGAAAATAGAGAAAGTATAAGAGTTTGCTACAATGTATATTTTCTAAATATTTATTTTATATAGTTAATAATATTAAGCAAAGTTTTGGAAAACATCGTCTTTTCAAAGGCATGTGGAAAGACAAAGTTGAATTAGAATTATAGAAAGGTATATAGAAGGTTTTAGTTACAAATATTAAAAATTTATTATGCAACGTGCAGTAGTTATAAGTTTACGACCCGATTAATACAATTCAAAATTTTTATCTTAATTTCTTTCAATTTACAATATAAATCTTAATTTTTTTCATAATTTATTAAAATATCCTATTTCAAAAGCCACACTCAAAATATTAACCATCCAAAAAACTCTATTGATTAGTGTAGAAATATAAATATACTATTTATAGAAAGAAGGAGGTAATGGTGTATGTCATGTGTGGGGTTCACAGACTAGGTTCATGGAATGAATGAATTCCTATTTTTCTTCTAAAGTAAACGTTAGCATTACGAATAGAAAGGCAAAAGAATTCTAACTCGGTCATAAATCAATTCAATATCACTGTTATTTCTGAAAAAACACCTCATACCATTTCGGAAGAAAATCATACACCTCAAACATTAATTTCCGTTTGAAAAATGTGTCAACAAATTTGTGGAAAATATAACAATTTTCACATCTCACTTGAGGCAAAATATTGGGAAAAATCGTTTTTCCATAGGCATATGGCAAGACGTGGTTGAATTAGAATTATAGAAAAGTAAAATGTTTTAGTTGCAATATTAAAAATTTATTATATAACATGTATTAGTTATAAGTTTGTGACTCGATTAATGCAACTCAAAAAATTTATTTTCATTTCTTCTAATTTGCAGTTTAAAGTTTGGTATTTTCATAACTTATTGAAATACCGTTTTTCAAGAGACGGACATCTCACTTGATGGGAGTTTCCAGAATTTAGTACGCGCCTAATTTTACTAAATTCTAGTCAGACTATTCGTATGGATTAATGAGAATAATTATAATTTTTTTAATAAGTAGTTTTGACACTCTTTATACGTATAGTTACATAGAAAAGTTTATTTTAACCCTTTTATCTTAATACACCAATTTCAATCTTTGCAGGGTGCGAAACCGAATAAATAGGAACGGTGTTTGCAAAATAACTGACTAAAAAAACATTTGTCATTACTTCTCCGTCCTACATAAAATGACATATTTTCTCATTATCCGCCCTCTTACTAAAAAAGACGAGGTAATTAAGTGAAATAATGACAGAATTCAGGATTCATTACGAGTTACGAGTTAAAAATAGACTTTGAATTGACTTTGATTTCCCATTCACATTTTCCCGACAAATTTGTATGACTACATCGGTTCATTTTACATTTTAGCAAAATTTTGGGAAATACGGTCTTTCCATAAACTTATGGAAAAACGGAGTTTAATTATAATAATAAAATGTAAAAGATCTTTGTTGCAATCTTAAAGTTTTATTATGCAACGTGTAGTAGTTATAAATTTTATAACCCGGTTCATACAACCCAAAAATTTTATTTTAATTTTTTCTAATTTACACTTTAAATATTGGTCTTTCCATGACTTACGGAAAACCCGTCTTTCAAGAGGCGGACTCAAAAATTTCTAACTTTAATCCTAAAATTAAATTGATATGTAAGCATAAATAATATTGTGTGATACATTGTTAGATTCCTTACAACATATATTTTGAAAATATTAATTTTTCACAAGTTTAAATTATTCTTAATTAAATATATTAAAAATCAAACATTTTTCAAGTCAACTGTAAAAAATCCAAAGGTGAAATTTGAAATGGGACAGAGTGAGTAATTTGTTGTTGTCCACATGTTTCTCCCTCCCACCAATTTTAACCTATTTACTTTCACGATTTTCAATAATTATGTTTGACGATTAATATTTATAGCTACACACATAACAAATAACAAATAATGTAAATAATATATATGTGTATAATGTATGTTAAGACGAATCTAATAATATTTAATATGATATTTTTATTAAAAATATATTAATTTTTATTTAATATCAATTTTTATCAAATTTAATTTAAAAAGTAAATAGTTCAAATGAGTTGGAGTGCTGTTTATTTCTTTCTACACAACCGAAATAAATAATGTTCACCACTCAATTTTGGTCCCACTATTGGGTGGTAATAATTTCCAAGTCCACCCTCAATAATTTGGGTGAAAGACTTGCAATCATAATATGAATGCACTACAGGTCAAATAATTTGCATTTATTTCATATATTTTATGTGCTTCCTCCGTAATAGGTGTTTTCACTTTTAATTTTTTATACTATTTCAATTAAAGTTTGACAACATATTTAAATAGATATATGAAAAATAATATTATCTTAGGTGATGTTGTATAATTCGTCGTAACAAGTAATTTTTAAATATTAAGTTTTTATTTGCTGTTATTAAATATAGATAAAAATATTAGCGGTCAATCTATTTTTTGAACAGTATAATAATAATTACAGTGCAAAACCAATTTTCATAGAGGGAGTACTCAATACGGATGGTTCTTTTACCCTTTTCGTTTTCTTTAGAAATCAATGTTATGACATGGTTTCATGTTTGGCAACTTAAATTTTACAAGGACCTTGGTATAAAAAAATTCGTTCTTGTCCACATCTTTTACAGGAATATTTTCTCAATTCTTTTCCAGTGAGCTTTTTCTATTTGTTCACCTTCTCCACCCTCCTCAATACAAGAAAAATAACTTATTCCGACCTTTTACCTCAATTTTTTATTTTTACCAAATAATTGAGGTAAAATATTCTTTTATCTTAGTTTTTTAAAATATGAAATAAACGGTTTCTTTTAATTCGGTTATAAAATAACCTAGGTAAGAAGTCGGTTATTTACCTCGGTTTTTAAACCGAAGTGAAAACATATGAAATCAAAATAAATGATGTAATCGGGTGTAAGCGATGTTGCACATTATGTTCTAAGTAATGACCGAATTTGCATCATGTGTTGGTATCATCAGATTGCCAATGTCAGTTAACCGAGCCTTAAAAAATTGGGGTCGAAAAAACTGTATGTTTGTTTGAAATTGACTGAAACATGTTTTTAAATGTACGAGTCAAATTTAATTTTGTCTATGAAAGTAACTGAAAATATGGTTTTTAATAGCAGGGTTAAAAAATGACACAAACAATTTATAATAAAATAACAAAATTATTAGTGTATGGAACCTCAACCACATTACATGAAAATAAAATAATCACAATAGCAATAATTTTGTTTTTATTACAATCTGACGTCAAAATACTGAACTCCGAAAATATTCAAGCACGGAGAATAATGACCTTGTACTCAAGATTCCGCAAAATCCTTGTATCTTCCACAAATAGAACTTAAACTAATTAAATTTGTCTCTCAGGCGATTGGCGACAAAGCTAAACCCTAATTTCTCTGCTTTCCTTCACCGCTCATCAGTCGGTAACACCACTATTGCGGAGCCCAAAACTAAATCCAACCCTTCCATCTCCTATGTTCAAGCACTTAATATTGAACTCTGAAAAACTTTGTCCATTCTGACTGAAAATCAAACCCACAGAGCGTCCTTCATTCCATAACCACAAATTGATCACTTAGGGGAGCTGAGATTGCACTTCAGCGGTGAAGAATGCGACAAGTTAGAGGAACCTTTAAAAAGGACGCTCGTAGGGAAATTCTCTCCAAACCGTCCCCAAATGGAGAAACTTTGAAGGAATTTTCAAACTGCAGGATTCAAAAGTCACACTCAAATTAATTTGTTAGATAACAAACAGGTTCTCATTCATTTTTCTCTTTCTGATGATTACTATCGTTGCTGGTTGCATAAAACTTAAAATTTTAGACTTTACTCACTTAGAATGACAAAATGGTTTCCAAACATTAATCCTAATGTTGATTCCCCAACTACTCCTTTTTGGGTTTCCCTATATGGATTGCCACAACAATTTTTTGATTATTATGCTATGATGTCATTTGGTAACCTAATAGGATCTCCTGTCAGAGTAGATAAGGCTACCATGAATAGGAATAGACCTCATGTTGCTCGTGTCTGTGCAGAAGTTGATGTGACTAAACTACTTCTTGAAACAGTATGGCTAAGTTTCAGAGAAATTGTCTTCCGGCAGTATATAGAATATGAAGGTTTTTCTCAATACTGCACTAACTACCTAAAACTAGGGCATTTAGCTTCTGTTTGCATATTTGATCCAACTAATACCAAATTTACAACATGGAGACCAAAAGAAATTCCCACTTCAGGTAAGAAGACCAACCACAATGGTGAACAGAGAAGTAAAAAGGTAGTGTGGTTGACCCTTCATCTTCAGGTGTATTGGCAAAATATCAAGTTTACATTCCAGTTCTTAAAAAATAAAATCGATTTTACACAATAGACCAATATTAATAACCCGACTCAAATTTTCTCTCCTCGGGATAAAGTTGCAAATGATAGACAAAATGTTCTGATGTCACATAATGAGGCAAAAAAGGAGATTACTAAACCAAAATTTGAAGTTTTGATCCTTATTCTAAACTCTCTTTTAATGTCTCCTATGCATCTCCTAAAAATGACAAATGGATATCTCAAAAGACACCTAAAGCTAACCTAAACCAGTTTGACATTTTGCTAACAAATTGAATATACAGAAGACACATACTTATCAAATGATAAGGATTTCAATATGAAACCTGCTATCTCAAATACGGAAAACCTCTCTTAAGCGGGGATGTTTAATAGGTTTCATTTATGTTAAATACACAATTAAACAAAGCAAGTTGCTGTGAAATTATATTCTGAATTGAAGACACAAACCTTTATGTCTAATAGAATATTTTAACATATTTAAAAAAAATAGAAGAGTACATTGGTCAAAAGCAAATATATTCAAAATTATACCTCAGGCAACCTTTTCATATAGACTGGTATGAGGCCTAAAGGTAGGGTTTGGGTAAGATTAGACAGAGCTCTAACAAATCAATTATAGGATTAATTATTTCCTATAACCTTTGTTCAAACCCTAGCAAGAGAAAAATATTACCACTCACCTTTAATTTTAAATCTATCAAATAAATAGGTCACAATAAAACCAAAGCCTTTGAGATTTTAAAACTTCTAGATCTCTCATCCAGAGTTTTTTAATCTGATTGAAAACTCTTGGAACATTAATACCAACCTTTCAGGAATGAGCACGTTTTCCTTTAAGTTAAAGAATACTAAACTGGCTTTAAAGAGTTAAGTCAGAGGAAGAAATGTTCTTAACTGCCGAAGAAAACTTGCAACAAAAGGAAGATTCTAAAAATTTAACCGAATATAATAAAAATTTAACCTTAGCTTTAAAAAACCAAGAATGTTTTTGGAAACAAAAATCAAGAATTAAATGGATAAAAGAAGAGGACACTAATACTAAAATTTTCTATCTTCAAGTAAAAGCTAAACACAAAAAGCAAACGATCTCATCCATTAAAAATGATAAAGGAGAATGGTTACATGAGCAAAGCTTATTAGGCTCTAAAGCTGTAAGATTCTATATTGATCTCCTATAAGATGAAAACCTAGACTCCTTAGGTATAAACACTGTAGTTTTGCTGAAAAATATACCTACTATCTTAAATAAAGACATAAACAAAGAGTTGATTAAATCCAGAACTCTAGAAGAGCTCTTATCAATTCTAAAAGACATGGACGATGATTCTGCTCCTGGTCCCGATGGATTGCCAGGAGCATTTTACAAACACTGATGGTCTATTGTTAAGCATCACTTAATTGATGCAGTAAATGACTTTCTGAATTTAAATTCTATCCCAAAAGTCATATCATTAACATTAATCACTCCGAATCCTAAAAAGGAAATATGTGCATCATTCAAAGATTTTAGACCAATTATCTTATGTATATATAGATTAAAACCCATTCTTCAAGATATAATCTCACAAGAACAAACAACCTTTGTAGATGGAATAGAACTGGCTGATAATGTTTTACTAATGCAAGAAATGGCTAAGTATATTCATTCAAAACATCCGGGAATCAATATGATAATTAAATTAGACATGATGAAGGCATTTGACAGAGTTTTTTGGGACTTTCTATCTAAACTCCTAAAAAAATAGGATTTTCAGATCATTTTAATAAAGTAATGATGGGAAACTTAAAGTCATCATTCTTTTCTATATTAATAAATGGAGAATCATTTGGTTTTTTCCAAGATTCAAGAGGATTAAAACAAGGAAATCCACTATTTCCTTTGCTTTTTATCCTAATGGCAAAGGCTTTCTCTAGGAACATTAACTTCACATTCTAATATACCAACATTGGCTATTACAAGCTCCCAGGCTCAATGAATTCAGTAACACATCTCTCTTTTGCAGATTATACTGCAATATTTTTGAAATACTCAAAACAAGCAATTACAAATTTAATGGGATTCCTAAAAATCTATGAAAAAGACTCAGAAAAAAAATTAACTTCAAAAAGTCCTCCTTTTACATATCAAAACATGCTAATCCAAGAGTTGATTCAATTCTTACCATTTTAAAAGCTGAGTATTAATTATTCAATGAACATAAGACTTAATGTTGATGGCTCGGTTTTGAGTAATGGCACATTAGGCATTGGCTTGATTCTAAGATACCAAAAAGGGAAATATATCAAATATGGCTTAAAAATCATACCACAATGCACCATCATAGAAGCTAAATTTCTGGCGGTGCTTCAAGGTTTTCAAATGGCATAAAAGAAAAGAATAAAAAACTTGGACATTGAATCAGACTCTTTGATTGTGATCAAAGTAATGAGAAGAGAATGGAAGGTCCCTAGGAGATGCATTGAAATAGTGTGCAAGACATGGAAGATCATGGATAGAACAATTTGCTCAATCACACACATTCCACGAGATGCAAACAAAGTAGCAAATTCTCTGGCTAAATTAGCTAATTTCAATTAGGTAAATAACACATATTATTTTGCAGGTTTACCAAAAGATATACAAGGACAAATACAGCTCGACGCAATAAGTTTTCCTTATAAAAGGACTAGATAGTTTTTTTTCCTTTTCTTTGTAAACATACTGATGTATCCTTTATTTGTAAGGAAGTATTCCACACTTTGTTTTCAGGTGTTTAGTTTTATGAATCTTTAGTTTCAAATAGGTTTATGTATCGGAATCATAAAACAAACATCTTCTTGAGGTAAGGCCATTAAGTCCCCCTATATGCTTACTAAATACAAATAAGTAGATAAAGGCAAGTCATGGTCGTCCACAGAGAAGAGGGAGTTTCCTAAGAGTTTACACATATAAGGTTTAATATAATCCAATTTATAGATACACGCACATACACACACACACACACATATATATATAAAAGCATGTAAAGAGGGGGGTTTTGGGTTGGTTTTCCTAGGTTATGAAAGTAAAGACAACACAGCTAGCAAGGTTAAGTAACTATGCTAATCATGCAACAAAGTAATAAAAGGGGTAAAAACTACAAATGACAAATCCTTTGGAGCAATAGATATCTTCTTCAAAACCTCTTATCTATCATTGAATCTACAACCTATTTACTATTTAACTACATGTTGTGAAGATAAATCTTCTACCCTTCTTTGATAGTAGTTTACAATAGTGAATTCAACATCTCTTTCTAAATCTCACTAATGACCCCTTTAGTCGTTCAATGCCTAAAAGTATCCCATTAGTGACATTAAGTACAAAAAATCAACAAGATTGGTAACACTTATAAACACTACAGCGTGTCTAAGCATTGAACCAATTCATACATTTACACAAGATTAGCCAAGAACGTTCAACGTTCATAAGCTTCTCCTATTTGCTACACAAAACAAAAATGATAAAGAATTCGACATTATCACATTTATCTAGCATTCATCAAATCATCAACCATATTAGAAGCTCTAATTCATGCCTTTGGATTTCATATGAAAAGAAAGGAAAATTAGCTACTTTCTCCAAACCTTAACACGTAATCATACAAGCAATTCATATACTCAAACTTCCAATACCATTAATGGAATCAATAGCCTAATTCAAAGGGCAATAAATTCACAATAGAGAAATCATTAAATAGATAGAAATGATTCTCAAGACATGGATAAGGAAGATTCAATCCATTTCTCCCAAGGAAATTACTAGCATAGATAAAGAAAACACCTAACTAATCTACAAAAACTAAGAATAGAAGAAGAAACTAGGGTTTCAAACCTTGAAAATCGCAGGAAGAAAAGGGGTTCTGAAGAGAGCGGATAGGGTTTGGCATTTATAGTACAAAAAGAAGGAAATATTTCTGGCCACCCGTCCGTCGCGAGTCGCGACGCGGTCTCGTCGCGACAAAGCCTATATTCAGCATCTTGATTTCTTTCTTCTCCCTGTCTCAAGTCATACTCTTCACATCACTTTTCTTTAATTTTTCGAGTCTTCAAAGCTCAAAAGAAGGTCTTCAAATCTTCAAAGATAGTCTTCAGACTCTTCCGACATTTACCTTATCACACAAAATCCCATAGAAAAAAAAACGTAAAGTCACTCTTAAATTATCTTAGATAATTTCAAGGCAAAATGCCACATTAAGAGCACACAAGTGTACAAAAATGATTCTAAAAAGTCCGCAAAATAACCTTATAAAATGGACATATCAAATCTCCCCACACTTGAACCTTACTAGTCCTCGAGTAAGAAAAGATTCAAGAACAAAAATGATTCCACATGTCCACAACCTAATACTAATATTCCCCCAAATCAAAGCCTCACAAAAACTCTCAATATCATAAGTCCTAAAATCAAAGATTAAATGAGAATTTTTTTTCTTCACACAACCCCAATTCCTAAATCTAACCAAACCTATTACCTATCAATTCATTCATACCCATAAAAACATTTTAAAGTCCCAAATTTATAATCCCACTATCCAATGGCATAAAATGAATCTCAAACTATATGAAAAGTTCAAGCACATACTTCACTTCATACAAATATATCAACCAAAACAAAGTACTTAAAGAATCAAGAATTGACAATCCTACTTCATTTTCCCTGCTAAGTTATCCAATCCCAAGAAGTTCTATGATGTAAGGCTATCTGATTCATCCATATATGTACCGCAACCTTATGACTCCAACGCCCACAAATGAGTAGATTTTTAACAAAATTTTCTTTTTCTGTCTTTCTATCATTTGACCTAGGAGCCCCTTCGGGTTTTCATCCTAGCCACACATAATATTCCTTATGCTCACATCTCACCCACATTTAGGCTCTCATTTTTACCTAGGCCACCCTTTCAGGTTTTCGACCTATCCGGGTCCCCAATGCTGCCTAAATTGCCCTCTCGGGTTTTCAACTTAGGGGGTTTTCTTTTTTATTTTCACATATTTTATTTTCTATTTTTTTCAATTTCCCCTTGTTTTTCCAATCCAAAGTAGCAAAAAACTTTCAAGATCAAGCATACATGCATGTAAGTCCTTTAACCCCTCCTCACACTTAAAACATTACATTGCCCTCAATGTAAACATGTAAGGCAAGAACGATAAAACTAAAGGTAAGAGGTAAAGTGACTAATTTCTCCCATAGTTACCGTTTGTACGGCACAATGCCATGTATTCGTTTGAATTTGGTTCTGAAATTGATACCAGAACCGGAGGGGGAGTTAGAGGTGTAGCAGAGGAACTCACCCCTCGAGCAACATGTTGTCTCTTTGGCACCATCTGATCAAGAACTAACATCACAGAGAACAACATCAAACTCACAAGTACATAGGGATTTGTAATGTTAGGTTTAGCATTGAGAGTTAATAACCATAACATTTCCAAAGAAAAACCACTTCTTCATGCATTCGCCACTATGAAATCATCCAATAAAAATATCTAACATATATTGACAAATATTCAAACATCATTATAGAATTTAACAATTATAGTCACAATGATGTAGTTGGTAAACTACAATCAACAAAGATAACTATACAGATGCAAGAAAGATCATGTCAATATATGCAAGATGGTGGAGAAATGTGTTGAAGTGCGATGATTGTTTAGGAGTAATTGATAGAGAAGAAGAAGAACTTATGCATCCTTTCGCGACTCGCGATGGCCTGTCGCGACTCACGATGGCCTTTCGCGACTCGCGATGGCCTTTCGCGACTCGCGATGGATGTGTCGCGACTCGCAACGAGTACGTCGCAAGCGCGAATGTTGGTACCTGGAAGTTGCAAAAAAAAGTAAAACTTATGCATCCTTTCGCGACTCGCGATGGCCTGTCGCGACTCGCGATAGACCTGTCGCGCTCGCAAATGAGTCGAACTGGGAAATGTAAATTTTCCCTTGTTCGTCGCGACTCGCGACAGACAGGGTATCCCAGCACTTTGCCGAAATTTCCTTACCATCTTTCCAATCCTTCTTCACTTTCTCAAGGTTATCATTCCTTCATCTCCTACAATGCAATGCACTTCATATTTGATTCAAAATCATGGAAAAACACCGTGAAAATATTAAGACATAAATAAATGACAAAAACCAAAAGAAAGGCCGAATTTATTAATGTCATCGGCGCCACTTAGCTCCGTATATTGAAGGTCGTCGGCACGACCCTAATGTTATCCATATGGTGAAGGTTTGAATCCCTTCACCATGAACATCCAAAAATAGAGAGGCAGGGTTACAAAACTCTCAAGAGAAAAGTATTGTGAAGGTGGAGTTGGTTCAAAATGAGTAGGGTGGTTAGGAAGCTTGGGATGTTCTTTTGGCTCCTCTCTTAACTCTTTCAAAACTTCCGAAAATTGTGGAGTTGGTTCACTAGGTGGG
>JAULKM010012469.1:0-14692 GCA_032355605.1 Rubia tinctorum
AATATGCTTAAAGTTCTATGTGATGAATTCAATTATCTTAATGACATTAATCATGTTACACAAATATTCCCCGAGTGCTAGTTTATATAGTTTATTTTCGTGATCATTTGCATGCTAGTAGTTTTAGTTATAAAAACCCCCCAAGGCTTGTTTTACCAACACTGATTGTTCCTAACACGTGGTCGGATTAACGACCCGATCATGGTTGTGTATAGTTAATTATTAGATTCTTAACATCTCTATGGACGAACCCGTTACTTGCCATTCTTGGTAGTAGGAATGAGAGCAACATTGAAAATTTCTATCTTTGATCCCTAACAGTCCTCCTCTCAAGTTTAACGATGCCAAGAGGGGATGGTCACCAATTAAGTCTACAAAAATTGGGATTTAGATAAGAAAAACAACAACAGTAATCTAAACTCTTTATAATGTAAATTTAACAAAAACTAGGAGTCAACCAAACAAAACATAATAGCAAACGTGTCAAATGCACTGGTTAACGCATACATAAAGGTGTAGATAAAAAATGAGAGCAACATTATAAATCTTATCTTTGCTTCCAAACTACCCCACGGATAAATTGATGCCTAGTTAACGACCCCGAGGAGAGGTGTATAAATGGGCCCATAGCCAGATACATGATTTTCCTCTTCTAGAAGGTACGGGCTGTGTATATCCTTGAAGACTGTTGGTTGGGAGTTGTTTTCTTGAAAAAATAATGACAAGGAGGGTAAATCTTCACACTTCGTGGGCTGGTCTTCGAATGTTTACTTTGGAGAGGCACGGGCCATGTTAAATGTCACGGCTCGTGCCCATCCTTAGCAGCATGAGATGTTTTAAAGGCACAAATTGTGTTGAATCACATGTCATGTTCTAAGGGACTATGGCACAGACCGTGTTGGTTAGCACAACCCATGTTGATTGGCATGGCCAAACCAAGTCTTCAATTGCTGGACTTGAATCTCTTCATCTTATTGTCTTAACTTCATTTACTACCATGTTTTGACTCATCTTGCCCAAACTTTCTTGAATGTACCCTACACTTCAGAACTCTACACCTGAGCATAAGGACAAATGTTTGATGTGTATATTATGCGTACTGTTTAAGAGGGACACACGAGGAGGTAGTTTGTGATCATTTTTATTTGTATTCCATTAATACTCGGGTAGACATTAATTGAGGCTGTTTCCATCTATTCCATGTTAATTTTGCAATTTTATTAGTGTATTTGTTATTGTTATTTTTTATGGAACAAAGATTGAATATTTTCATGAAGTATGATGACTGTGTGACATGTTTATAGGTACTGAGAAAAAAGGCTTAGATTATGGTTGATTGTGGACAAAATTTAAATTTTTGTAAAAACACACTCTTAAGGTGCGACGTCGGTCTCAATCCATCGGACCTTGCGAAATATTTGAAACAAACAACCGAAGTAACACATGTCTAAGAAATGTTGCATATTTATGTTTGTGCCACATGTTATCTAGATGCTAGGACATGTTGCATATTTTCATGTTTCTGCTAAATGTTATATCCTGTCTAGTGTAGTGTTTTTAAAAATAATGTCATGTATAAATGATGAGAAGTATTGGTCACATATTAGGGTTCATTATAAGGAAAAATATCATTTTTACTTGAAGAAATTATGAATATCCAATGTCGGTCTGCACATTGGCCTTTGCATAGCAAAGTCCAGAATGACCGACATTGCACCCATGCAGACGAGTAAGTTTTTTCGGTTCAAATTACCGTCGTCTACATATAACTATAAAATGTGTATTTCATTTGGACACTGCCCATTTCTAACATAAAATTTGTTTGTTTTGGATTTTTTGCAAATGAACAAAGAGAGTTATCCATGAACTTTCAACATGTAGATGAACGGACTTTTCATTTAACTAGTCGCACTACTAGTGTTAATGGCGTACAACGTAGGTAATGGTAGTTCAATACCAATAATATTTTTATTTCATAAGAAGGTTATGTATTTTAATACAGTAGTTTGTGTCATATAATTGTAATATATGTGATATTAGGGTGGGTTCAATCATGTGTTTCCATTTCGCATTATTTGAACAAAAATTGATTATTGTATGACATTTAACCGTTACATAAGTCATCGAATATTACATAACATGTAACGACTAGCGAAAAACAATTATTTGTGTCATCGAATATAAAATATTATAATATTTGACATGAACCACAGTTTCTCCAATTAACGAGCGACGCCGCAGAAGCCAGATGTCACACTCAGCGGCGTCACTAATTGTGTGTGATACCGATCTCTATAAATGAGATCATTTTGACCACAATTCCACATTAGCATTCACAAGGCATGAATGCCCTATGATAGGAGACGTAGGCAGTATGCCTTTGAGATATCGCTCATTGTAAGACCGATGTCAGACTAAAAGAAGTCGCAACAACTGTCTCACAACGTCTGCCTCGTTATAGTTACCAACATCGACTACAATTAGGGATGTTTATGAAACGATCAAGACCAGTACAGTGGATTAAACAGGACCAAAATACAAAGACCGAAACCGGGTATATAGAATTCCAGTCCGGTCTTTGGTCCAAGATTTTTTAAGATTCCGGGTTCCGATCCGGTCCGGTCGATGACCAGATTTTTCCGGTCCGGACTGGATTGACCGGTAATTCACTCTTATGCATATAATTTTATGTATTTCTAATAAATTTATGTACCTGTTTAGATTTATTTTGATGGACTTGTATTCTACCATATTTTGATGCAAATATTTTCTTATAATTTCTAGTTTACTATCTATTAAAAGAAAATTTTTAATTAGAATTTTTCCAACACCAATTTTCTTAGATAGAAGAATAAATTTTACTAAAATCCGGTCCGTACCAGTCCAAATCAAAATAATTCTGGTCTGGTCCAGATCCTAAGCAATCACCAACCGATCAGGTCCTCAGTCCAAGTTTTTTCATGATTCCGGTTCCGGTCCTAATCGGTTCCGATCTGGTCCGATCCTGTCTTGGACTGATGAACACAGCTAGCCACAATACCTACTGATGTTTGTCAAAATTGGGGTTAAAGAAACTTTTTACCACGGTTCTAAACTGAGGTAAAAAGTGGACTTTTTATTACGCCGGTATTTACCTCAATTTTTATGGTATTAAACACCGCGGTTGAACCTAGGTAAAATGTCTTTGTTTCTTGTAGTGTAAGCACAAAGATCTCAAGCAATACCTACTCCAAAAAATAACAGACACACACTAAAAACACACGAAACACACCTACAAAAACATAAGAAATCACTACTCTAGCGACTAATTAAGCTAGCTATCAAACAAACACATCCTAAGTCCCCGACAGCAGCGCCAAAATTTTGTATACACTCAAGAGCGTCGTTAGATAACCTACAGGCGCAAGAAAGTCAAAGTTAAGATTTATAGAGTTACTCCCTTACTCACTTGTAACTACTAGAAAATAGATAGAGTTAACTTAGGTGTCTTTCACAGAGATTTAGGGGTTTAAAAGTTTTATTTGCAAAGTTAACCAAGTGTGTGTGTGTGTCAGGGGTAAAGAAAATGAGGGTGTGTTTGGTTTGAAATGACTTAAGCTAACAACTAACTAGCATGAAAAACTGGACAACAATGTATGACAATAAAAAACTTGGGGGAATTTACACCATATGTTTGGTATCAGAATTTGGTCCTCATATCCTATTTTCATGCAAGACATATAATTCTATATAATGCTATATCACCCGATGAGGAGACGTTGAACTCCCTCGGTCTATCACACCATGTCAGTTCTGTCGCCTTTTAAAAATATCACCTCCTCCATGTATAGCTAGAGGTGCACTTTCACTACCACTTCTAACCCTTAATCACGGGGTAAAGAAATCTATAAAGGCAAGCAGTATATTAAACCCGAGAGTAGCATGGGTCGTCGGGACCTTAACCGTGTATACTCATCCTAACCCTATCTTGTGCAACATAGAGAATTAGTACCGCATGATAACTATAGGGGCATTCACTGCTTAGTTGCTACAAACTTGGGATATGACCTTCGGCCATTATCCTACGAACCCAATCGAGTCAATAGCATCACCCGACTTAATTTCCGGATGACCCCTCTTATCATCAGAAAAATAACCCAACATGAGACTACTTCTATTATTAACCTGGGCACATGTGTCTTCAACGACCTTTTGGTTAAAACCCCCACATCCCAATAAAGATAGAAGCATAGTACTCCCCAGTTCATTCTCTTGTCTAGCACTAAATCATGCAAAGAATTAAACTAGGTGTTCATTCTAATATAATTCATCACAAAATCATTGAAATGAGTATAAAAAACAAATTGAGCATGAAAAATATAGAATAAAAATAGACATGAATCTAAGAATCTCACAAATCATAGCTAAACATGTTTACAAAACCTCCCAAACATTATTTAAGCTAAATAATAAAAACACATAAAAAACTACAAAATCCATGGAAAATATGTAAAACCTAAGAATAAATGAAGAAGAACAAAGGTTTTGAAGGCCCAACTCGGTTTACAAAGAAAAAGAGGAAGAAGGAGGTTGTTTATATGTGCGAAGATAAAGGAAAAATGTGACTGGCTGGTCAAAACCCTAGTAGACAGGGTGGAACAGACCGTGTCGGTGACAAACCGTACATAGTCACACGCTCCGTGTCCAGGATCGTGTGTTCCAGTAAATAAGCGGCACAGAGCGTGCTCGGTTACGCAATTCATATTCAGATACTGTGTTCTAGCCTTCTTAAATGGCACAGACCATGCATGTTTGCACAGATCGTCCACTAGACCTTCCATTCTTTTGGGCAACTTTTTGTGGCACAAATGGTGTAATATGGCATGGTCCATGCCTATAGAACATTTTTGAACTCCCTTGAACTTTTTACCTTTTTAACCTCTTTTTTCTTCCACTTTCTTCAATTCAAGGGAGGTTATAAAAATGGAAAAAGTAAGGTGTAATAACTAAAAAAACAAATTAAGTGATTTCAATTCTTCACAATGGGACAATTTTTTTTATGGCTTTATTTTATTTATTTTAGGTCTTTTGAACTCCCTTGAACTTTTTAGTCACTTTCTTCTTCCACTTTATGGGTATGTTGTCACATATGGTTGCTCTTTTTTTTCGAACTCCATACATTTAAACCAGATTGATTCTCAAACATCAACAGATTTTCAAACTTATAAAAACAAGTTATTGTATACACCAATAAAAATACACATCTAAATCAACCAACTTAAAACTATTTGTCCAATTGTACCATTAATGGAATTGAACTCCATTCGGCGCGGGAGGCACTATAGCAATTCTTCGAAAGAAACACTGTGTGACAACATAGCCGTAAAAACCAAAAAAAAAATTGTCCCATTGTACCCCTTATGCCGCCTAGGGGGTTATAACCTCCAGGTGATTCAACGCGGATTGTTTGTAGCTTATGTTCATGAAAAGCACGGAAGATAAGTAAGATTAAATATGAAGTATCTATACTTCACACACAAACAACATAACACTCACTCACACACAAACAACACAACACTACCGTAGAAACAAGGTATTAACGGCGGTTAAAATTTGCTATCTTTGACTGAGCTGTCTATCACAAACCATCATTAAATTTCGAATTTCGAAGCAATTCTAAATTTGGAATCTCTTTCGGATTTAATAAAGAAAACATCTAAGAATATCATGCCCGCATTTAAACTCAGATTGATATTCAAACATCAACAGATTTTTTAATTTATAAAAAATAAACTACCGGGTACAGCAATACAAATACACATCTAAATCAACCAACATAAAACGATTAACCCTCTTGATCGATTTCCAAACCTTCAAAAACCCCTTTCACCACACTCATATCGATCGATGAACACCTAAAATATCTAAGTCATGAAAAAAAATCGACACCATACCGTGACCATCAAATAACACCACCAATATAACTCAACAAACCAACTTGTGCTGAAAAAATCTCTCCTTTTCTTTGCTTCCACATAAACCAGATGTTAGGCAATACATGTGTTAGTTTTTTTCCTTCGGAAAAGGACTTTACTGACAAGAGTGCATACAAGTTGTTGGGGGGAATTTTAGATCATATTCAAGATTTGAAAGCACTAAATCCGTTGTTTTTAGAAATACATAATATGCTTCTAAGCTTTATGGGGGGAAAAATCATCAGTCACTCATCATGTAGTAACAAAGATCACAGCATTCTGCAAAGAACAGTTTAAGCTACAATGTACGTCAAGTTGAGAGATCGATGTATGTGTGAAGCTTGAACCCTAATTTATCACTCCAAAAGCTTTCATGGTAACATTGGAAGCTAGCTATATGAACAAAACTAGGTAATTTTCTAGTCATATATGTATTCATTTTCATAAACTGTTTGCTGTACCAAGTGAAATCTATCAAAAGGACATGCCAAGGTTAGAACATTTTCAAGAAGGCTTCACACCAAGCGTGTGAGCCGGCCTTTTTTTTAAACTCAGCACTCCCAGCTGTCTTAACAACTTAACAGACCTAGACCGTGCTTGGGAGAACCCTGGCGAATAATGCGGGCTTCCACCAACTCGGTACATTATCACAGCCATGTCGCGTACGGCGATGTAAATGCTTATTGGAGCAACTGATCTCTTGGCAATGGCAGATATGTCTTTATCAGGATGGATGAACGCTTCAGTCTGTGATTCGATTACTTTACAGAGCTTCAAGATGTTTTCGAGAGAATCGACAAAATTATGTATAGTTCCTTCCCTTTCCTTATTCAGCAATCTAATCACTAACGGAGAAAGACTGATTTAACATATGAAGATTTCTGAGACAGTATCAATGGTTAACCGAGCAATGTACATCTCTTCAGCATCACATGAACCTTTCTTCAGCTCTTTCAGGTTTAGGGTTTTGGGGCCGCTCTCCGCAGCACCAGAAGCTTTATCTTTCACTTCATTGGGTGGATCACATGAACCTTTCTCCACCTCTTTCGCGTCAATCCCTTCAATACCAAAATCCCTATATTCAAACTTTTCAGGTGGATCACACGAACCTTTCTTCGACCCTTTCACGTCACTCCCTACATCACCAAAAGGCTTATATTCCACTTCATTGGGGGGATCACCAGAGGAGGACTCATTCAGGTCTTTTATTATACGAAGATTAGACTCGACGGAGAAGGCTACCTGACCTATTGCCTCTCCAATTGCAGTGACATTGTTTGTTGGGATCCTCTGCAGAGCATTAAAAGACTCCCAAACTGAAGCTATGATCTTAAGAATCGTATCTTCAGCTCTTTCCTCTTCAAAGTCTGAGTGATGCCATCACATTGCAATGTCATCAGCAAAAGAGGGCATATGAACAAAGAACAATCGAAGAGGGTGAAGGATATCAATACAATAAGAGAAAACAGCTTCTCTGATTAGATTGAAGCTGACATCAACGAACTGGTCCACAGCCGTTCTTATGCGAGCCCCAAGCGTACTCCCCGCGTCGCGGGTTGCTCCATGAGCCAATATAATGACCCTCTGAAGCAGACCAAAGTATTCTTGCATGTTATCAGCAAGGGACGGTACATCTGATACGTTTCCAGTCCAAAGCTTTCCAACTGCAGCGCAGAATCACGAAATGTCAAGAACAATCTACATCCTAAAACACACGAATATGTTGGATGAAAAAGTAACAACATATTCAAATGGAGGTTTTAGCTATTCCTTTCCTTCTCAATCTGTAAAAATCAAGACACTGTTCAATCACCAATGTTAATCTCAGAAGAAAAGCTTTCCAACTGCTGCAGAGAATCACGACTTGTCAAGAACAAAAGCCGACATCCAGAAACACAAGAATCTGTTGGAGAGGATTAAGAACAGAAGCCAATGACTATAAAGAGACGACATGTATGTTCAAATGAAGTTTTTGGCCATTTCTTTCCCTCTCAATCCATCTATAATCTCAGAAGAAGAAAGGCTAATACATCAAAATTAGCACAGATCGATTTGGAAACCGTAAAACCTCATGAAATCATTCGAGAAGCGTACCCCTGGACCCTGGTGGCCTCGCTGGAGAAATCCTGAGCCATTCCGACGACCTGATCCCAGCCAACTCTTGGAAGTGCGGAAGTTGGCACTTGTTTTAGCAACTGCATTGATTCATAAAGTTGAATATTATACGGAGGAAGAAAAACACGCCAATTGCAAAATCGAAGCGGAAAAAACACAGGACGGCGAACCTTGCGAGTTACGTTGATGGTGTTCTCGTATTCGATGAGAAGGTCGGCAATATCTATCTGGTCTTCCGAAATTCCTCCCGCCGCTTCCCCCATTGATGCGGTGAAAGTTTTCGTGGTTTTGAATCTGTTTGTTGGCGGGTAGTTAGAGAAAGAGAAAGAGGGGAAATAAAACCGTTTACTGCCCTCTAATTTAAACGGCTACCGCGCCCTTTCTTTTATAACTGTAATAGTACTTGAGAATCAAGAACGGTGTAATCGCCAAATTTAAGAGAAAAATCTATATTTAGCGGTACAAGTGGATACAAATAATCAGTACGCATTCGCTGAATGTGTTCTTTTCATTATTTTATTTTTTAAAATTTTGAAAAAATAGATGACACATTCGTTCTTCATTATTATTATTTTCAATTTTACCAAATGCGTCATCTTCATTATTAGTCATCTTCATTATTATTATTTTCAATTTTGAAAAAATAGAAGACACAATTGCCAAATGGGTCCTCGTCATTTTAATATTTTAAAAAAAATAAAAGGATGGTTATACGTTATACGTTCCTCCTTTCTTCCAAATAATCAAAATACAAAAACCCTAAGAAAGGGTTGTTTCTTCGTACTCCACACGTCGTAGCACTCAATTATACTTTGAAAAACAATATATTCAAAAATTGGACGCATCAGAATAAATTGTAAATAAATCACTAAAACAATAAAATATGTCATCACCATTTTTAATTTAAAACTTATTATACAACATGTACAAGTGAAAAAACTCATTCATTTTTTTTATAAACCCCTCTTTGCAATACAAATAACCGAAAAGGTCAGTTTCTCATCCATAAATTATAAAATATATGGCCACAAAAATATTTAGCAAATATTATTAAGCTTAAGAAATTGATAGCTTGCTTGAATAATGCCATGTAAAATAAATATACTATATCTTGTGTTGTCAACGTTTTGGGAAAGACCGTCTTTCCATACGCTTATGGAAAGACGAGGTTTAATTAGAATAATAAGAGATAAAAGGTCTTAGTTAAATATTAAAAGTTTATTATGCAACATGTATTAGTTATACAGTTTATAATCCGATTCATGCAACCTGAAAATTTTATCTTTATTCCTTCTGATTTGCACTTTAAGCCTTGGTCTTTCCATAAGTCATGTAAAGACCGTTTTTCAAGAGACGGACTCTTGTTTATTAGTCAATTTTTTTCGGATATTTAAAATATAAATATTGAATATAGAGTTAAATAAAGTAAATTATAATTTTAAACATAAACTCGAATTACATAGTAATATATTATTATAGGTATTATTTTTTTAAAATACTATATGATTATAAACTTCATATATATATATATATATTCTCATTCAAATTTTTACTCTTTTCACTCAATTATCTCCACACATTTCATTTGGAAAAAAGTACCTAAAACTATGGTGTCAAGCATAATGAAACGGAGGGAGTAGCAAAAATGGATTCGATCTCTTAATTACTCGAATTCGTTCTAATGTAATTTTAATGATACAATAGTTAAACATTATGTTAATAATATAAGATTACGTCTCTTGAAAGATGGTCTTTCCATAACTTATGGAAAGACCAATGTTTAAACTGCAAATTAGAAAAAAAAATGAAGATAAAATTTTGGGTAGCATTAATCGGGTCATAAACTAAGAAAGGTGGCACGTAGACACGAACCTGAAGGACAGTGATCACGATGTGACACACGATCTCAAACCCAAACAATGTGGAACCACAACCACGAGAGGCTATGAATACAGGAAGAGCAACACTAACTCAGGTAAGTAAGGCTAAACTAAGAAATTCAAATTCTCTAAGGAAAATACTGAGTTGAACGTCGAATTGTTTTCCCCAGAGTTACTTCCAGGATTTGTCTTGCAGTAGGAGATACATCACGGTGAACGATGAGTATCTTACTTGATCGGATTACCACATCATTTGGCACCGTCTGTGGGGATAAAAAAATTTTGTTTCAGAATCCTTCAAGTAAATTATGGTGTTCACCAGAAGTGAGAAAAGTCATGACCATCACACGTAAGAAAAAACGGTTGGGCGCAACAATAGCTTGCATCCTAGCCAAAATCAAGTCTACGTCCCTAGCAGAGAAAAGGAAAATAACAAGGAAGATACGGAAGATGATGAGGTGGAAGTAGAGTCTCCATATATAAACCAAGAAAATGAAAGGAGAGCGTTTACAACATTCTTAGAAGCGAACAGAGAAAGTCTGTATAACTAGTTTTTGGAAACACTCAAGCAAAAATCTCCAAGGGAACATAAGAGACCAAGTGAAGGGCATAAGAATATTTTGTACGAAGATGAGTTAAGGGATATAGAGAAAGACGAAAATGCTGACAAATCATCACTAGCACCAAATATTTAGGATTTTAAGATGGCACAAGATTTCAAGCTTCTTATGCACGTTAAGATCTATGATGGAACTACACACCGGGACAAATTTATGTATTCATATTGTAATAGCATGAGATTTCACAATGCATAAATCAAATTATTATGCAAGGATTTTCATATTTTCTTATCGGGAACAACGATCACATGGTATGACGACTTGCCAGAAGAAAACATTAGGTCATGGGCACAATTGTCATATTTATTTTTGGGTCACTTCTATCAGAAGCAGAGGTTCACAAAAACAATCGTAGACCTAAACAACGTAGCTCAGCGAAGTGATGATAGCCTCGCATAGTATCATAATCGGTTTGTCACCAAAAGCTTGCAAGTTCGAGAATTGTCGTTCAAATATTCCTTTGGCGCGTTTATAGGGGGTACCTGATCAGGAGAATTCCATAAACAAATCCCAATGAACATACCCAAGAACCTAAGGGATTGGCAAAAAAATGATCGAGCAATATGTGAGAACGGAAGAAGCAAATAACCGCAAAATAGAGCGGGAGAAAGGTGAGAAAAGAATGACAGAAGATACATAGAGAGGGTTTATAAAGAAAGGAAAAGGAGCAACCACTTTTAAGGGAAGAAAAACAAGAATGTAGGTCACATCATACCAAGATACACCCCTAACAAAGTCAAGAAAGGAAATATGGCAAGCACAAAGAGAGTTGTTCCACAAACCGCATCGATGATGGCACCCCTAACAAAAGATCCAGCGAATACTATTGTGCCTTCCCAAAGATCATAGCCATGACATCAAATATTGTAGAAATTTGAGAAGGCAGATCGAAGAGAACCTATGAAATGGATATCTGAATCAATACGAGAAGGAAGATGGGGGAAGCCATTACAATGAAGCCAACAAGGCAGAATGCTCCATAGAAAAAAGCCAGGGTGTGGGGAACAAAAAAATTAGAAGATGACAGCGGTGGTATATTATGATGAGGATGCAGCAACTGAAGCTCCAGAAAAAGTAATCATGTATATTCATGGGTCAGCGGAGTTTCTATCAACCAATGCTTGGAAAGCCAAGGCTAGGTATTCACCACCACAGGAGCCTGCCGACAAGAGGTTTCGTCCGGACTAGACAATTACATTTAAGGAAGAGGATGCAGTTCCAAATGCTTCACCTCAAAAACAACCCAATGGTCATCATCACTAAAAATTTAAATGCAACAATTCATAAAGTATTTGTGGATGATGGAGTGCAGTTGAAATCATAATCGTTGATTGCTTCGATAGTTTAGGGTTCAAGTGGACCGATCTATAATGGTCAACATTCTCACTAGAAGGATTTAATGGAAAAGTAGAGACACCCTTAGGCAACATAGATTTGCCTGTCACCATTGGAGATAATGATAGAAATTGTACCATCATGTGTGACTTCGTGTCATTGATGCACCAATCCCATTTAACGCTATCATTGGAAGACCATGGATGAATACAACAAAGGCGATATGGTCTCCGTATAATTTAGTAATGAAGTTTTAAACTCCAGCTGGAATCGTAATAATAAGATGAAATCAACAGACAACGAGGCAGTGTATGGTTATCACGATGAAAGTAGGAAAAACTTCAGAGCAAACAAAGATAGTTAGCACTATTTTAGATAACGACATACCTAGGAAGGAGGAGTCAGCAGTAGATTAGGGGGAAGAAACTAAAGTCATTACTTTGGATGAAGAAGACACTTCTAAGTGTATTAAAATAGGGAAGCATCTTCAACATCTGGAGAAAGAAAAGGGCATCCAAATTTGTAAAGTCATAAGGACACATTCGCATAGAGCGTATAGAACATGGGAGAAGTTGACCCAGGAATTGATGTCCACTATTTGAACATCAGCAATTGAGTAAAGCCAGTCAAGAAGAAACAGTGAAGCCTCATAAGTGACAGGCAACAGGAAATTAAAGAAGAACTGAAAGCTTTGCTTCAGGAGGGTATCCTTAAGGAGATCATGTATCCCATATGGCCGGCAAACCCAATGATGGTTAAAAAAGGTGATGCGGGATGGAGAATGTGCATAGACTTTACTGATCTAAATAAGGCATGTCCAAAGGATTTTTACCCTCTGTGTAAGATTAACCAATTGGTTGAAGCTATTTCGGGGTACGAAATTCTAGCTTTTCTTGATGTTTTAAATGATACTATCAAATACTAATGAACTCAGAAAGTGCGGAAAACAAATAATTAATAACAAGCTTCGGGATATTTTGTTATGAGACAATGTCGTTTAGCCTGAAAAATGCGGGAGCTACGTATCAGAGAGTGATCAAAAGTGCATTTCTCAATAAAATTGGATGAAATGTTGAAGCATATGTTGATGATATGGTTATCAAGAGTAAAAAGATAGGAAGCTTCATGGAGGATTTGAAATTGACATTGGATACACTAAGTGGGATCAACATGAAGCTTAATCCTAAAAAATGTATTATTATAGTAGGCGCAGGGAAATTCTAAGGATATAGGTTGTCCTCCAGGGGAATCGAGGCTAATCCGTAGAAAATACAGTCCATAATAAACCTCCCCCAACCGCGAACAGTCAAGGAAGTGCAAATATTTATGGAATCATTGCCAGCACTTTGTAGATTTATTTTAAAGGTAGTTGAGAAACATTTCCCACTCCTTGAAGTCCTCAAGAAGGTAAAGAATTTTAGCTAGAACGAGGAGAGTCCGAAGGTGTATGACTCTTTGAAGGAGTAGCTCTAGGAATTGCATATATTGAATTCACCAATCTTAGGAGAAACCTTGTATATGTACTTGTCATTTTCAAAATATACAATCAGTTCGGTTCTAATGCTACAAGAAGGCCAGAAGCCGATACCAGTGTAATACATTAGTAGAATAATACAAAGTGCAGAGAGAGCATACATGCCAATGGAGAAGCTAATTCTAGCTTTAGTATATTCAGCAAGAACGTTGTGAACCTATTCCCACAGTAACAGGATAGTTGTCAATATTGATCACCCATTCAAGAACATCCTCAGCAAGCCTGAAGCATTCGGTAGAATGACAAGGTGGGCTCTTTAGTTGGGACAATATAAAATCCAATTCTAGCTGCAAACTGTAATAATGGCCCAGGGTTTAGCAGACTTCATCACAGAGATGACGAGCAAAGATGCTCAAGAAGTAAATGTGGAGCAGAATCTTGGAATTAATAAATATTTGTCCAAGTGGGAAGATGTTGCATGGAAACTATTTGTGGATGGAGCATCTATCAAAGAAGGTTGCGGTGCGGGACTGCTATTGGTCAGCCCAGAAGGAGAGGAGCACAGATATTCACTTCGTTTTGACTTTCCACTCACCAACAACAAAGCGAAATGTGAAGCTTTAATATGCGTCTTAGACCTTGCAACAAAATTAAGGTTAAAAGCTTTAAGGCCTTTAGTGTTCACAGATAGTGGTTTACCAAGTGCGAGGAAACTATGAGGTTCAGTTAGAGTAGCTAATAAACTATTTAGGAAAGGTTCGTCAGCTCATGACCCAGCTTGAATACTTTGATGTTCAACATGTACTAAGGGGTGAGAACACTAAATCATATACCTTGAGAAAGCTAGAAACAGCAGGATTTGATTAATTACTTGACCACAAAGATCATAATGTAAAGATCACCCCAGTCAGAAGTACGGTAACTACAACCGTGTCAAAGGTACAGACTGAAGAAGTAAGCTTTATGACACCTCTAATAGAATATTTTGAGAAAGTAAAGTTTCCAGAAGAAAGGTCACAAGCAAAAAATTGGAGTCGCGATCTCATAACTACTCCTACAAAGAGGAACCTTGTACAAAATGGGTTTCTTGGCTCCATGGATAAAGTGTATAGGATAATCACAAGCAATGAAAATCCTTGAGAAGTACACAAAGGATTGTGTGGAAGCATCAAGGCTCTAGAACCATTACAAAAAACATATTTTGAGCGAGGTACTACTAGCCGAGTATGTTCAAAATTTGGGAGGTCGTCGCCGTACCTCTCAAAGATACTATTTTTAAGCCCAATTTGCTCACTAAATACAACTAAGTAGATA
>JAULKM010012489.1:0-14689 GCA_032355605.1 Rubia tinctorum
GACGACCCCGACTTGCCAAACTATCTACTTAGTTGTATTTAGTAAGCATATTGGGCTTAAAAATAGTATCTTTGAGAAGTACGGCGACGACCTCCCCCCCACCTTTCGGGCATTTTGTGCTACACCAAAAAAAATGGAAAATTTGAAGAAAAAAAAGACAACATATATATATATATACATATATCCGGCTAAGTTGGAAACCCGAAAGGGCAACTTAAGAAAAAATGGGAAGAAAGCCCGAATAGGTCGAAAGACCTAGGGAAAAAAATGAGAGGCTAGGCCTAGCTCGATGATGCCCTCCCTTGATTACGGAGGTGGTGCCAATAGAATATAACATGCCCACCCTACGTGACAGGTATGAGGAAGTGTTCACCATCGACCACACCACATGTCATAAATACTATGATAAGTTTCTAGTTCTTGTAAGTGATGGAATCGAGGATCGAAAAAACATTGATTATGTTACTCAAATACTCCCCAAGGTCTAGTTTGTTTAGTTTATTCTCATGTTAATTGCATGTTTGTAGTTTCAACAAACCCCCTCCCCCTCCCCTCTGCGCCTTTACCTCCAAAAAAACTCATTTTACCAATGCTATCTATTTCTCATGTGTGATCGGATTGATGATCTGACCATGGTTGTATTTAGTTGACTCTTAGGTCCTTAACATATCTGTGGACGACCCCGGTCTTGCCACTATCTACCTTTTTAATGGTTTAGAAGTAAGAACGGGAGCAACAATATAAATTTCATCTTTGATCTTGGTTCCCTCTCGGGTTAATTTAGTGGATCTTCCACGATTCATTTAGACGACCTAGGGAGGGGGTGGGTAAAGGCTCCTGCGAATAAAGTTTTAGAGACCTCATTTGGGATGGAGATGGAACCTACATTCCAGGCAGTAGGAATGAAAGAGTCCATAAGTGTTATGGTAGGATCAGATTATCTTAAATGAGTTGAGAAACAACCTGAGAGCTAAAATGTAGGAGTTTACTATCAGAACACCACTTTCTCTCTCTAAGAACCTCTCATCCCTCTCTACGTAAATCCCACAAATAATTATTCTATCACCATCATCCCAAGCGGAAATGTTCACGTGCAACATCGACTTAATTCCCACCCAATGATCGCTGGAAACCTAAAACTATGGCGGCTCCGCCCTCTGAAGTGAGTCCGCCACTGTCCTACAAAAATGCTCTCACCTAAAAAACAAATTCAACCCCCTCAACAAAGCTCAACCTCAATCTTGTCACCGAATTCAAAGGCAAAAACATTTCGTACTATTCGATGAAGCTAAAATGGATTTGTTGTCTAAACTATTCAAACAAAATTTCATAGGAAAACTCCCCTGAGGTGGTAGAAGAGGAAATGAGGCAAAGGAACTGTACAAATAGTGAAGAAGAAGAGAGTAAGGGCTCTGCCCTTTTTCTGGACTTTGTGAGGCATGGTCTATGCCAGGTGGTATTAACCTGATTGGAGAGAATAGTCGGTCACAATTTTCCAACGTGTCACGGACCATGCTGCCTAGCATGACCTGTGTTTCAATTTCCTTTTGTATAGACCATGCTGATTGGCAAAAACCATTTTTCTAAATTCTTCATGCACGGACCGTGCCATCTGGGACAAATTGTATTTTTAGGGCCCTCCTGGGCCCTTTAGCCCATTATTTTCTTTTTCAATCCGAATTTATGTGTACATGAAAAAAAAACATACAATCTAGCATAACTCGTTCTAGATACTAAAAATAAACAAAAAAATCCTAAAATATATAAAAAACAATAGAATATAGGAAGTGTATATTTATTGTTTTTGTAACGATTTATTTTTAGCCATCTTTCAAGATCAGTTTGATCTTACCTTAGGGTCTCAAGAATCACTATCCTTGATTCCAATCTTTCTCACCTCTTGATGCCTCAACCTCCACATTTACCTTTGTTTGAATCGCACATTAGGGTATATGTAACATACTTACCCATCTGGCATAATGGTCGATGTTTTTGGGACTTTCTTAGGGAGAGGAGGAGAGGAAGGTGGTTTTGGCTCCTTCACTACTCTCTCTACCTAATGCATATTAGTACTTGAAAATTTTGCATAACAATCATTCAACAAAGGAATATACTAAAATAATGTTCGGACTCCTTACTAGTATCTTTATCAATTCCAACCAATTCTACAACATGACAAGGTTCAAAATTTCCTCAAGGTTCATTCAACTCATTTTATATACTTATACCATTGCAAAACTTATGTGAATTAGAAATATTCTTAGACATGTAGATTTCAAATCCAACCTTCTTGATGCGACATGTCGAGAACATAGAAATCATCGAGAAATTATAGGTATCAACTTTAACCAATACATCTTTAACTACCCCCTTAGGACTAGCTTGAGAGTGATCAACTAATTGAATAATAAGCATTGTTTCTTGCAATTCCCCTAAGTTTAGAGGTTTGAAGAGTGAGTATGGAATTACATTAATTGATGCTCCTAAGTCTATCATGGTTTCTTTTACAAAAACTCTCATAAGGTAGTAGGGATGAAAAACATGTTAAGATCTCTGAACTTTTGAGGCATTTTTTTTATATTATACCGTCGACACGTGTCCTCAAACTTTTACTCCCCCTAACTTCCTTAGGATCTTAGATCTTGTTTCGGCACATGCTTCTTACATGAAATTTGCAGAACAAGTTATTTGAGCTAGATCATTCAGCGGGGGATGTTTACTTCACACCTGCGGAATACCTCAAAGAGTCCTCATTGTCAACATATTTGCTCTTCCTTATTCTCAATGCCACCAAAAATGGTGGGGAAGGGGTGACCTTATCTATCTTGGTTTTGATGGGTGCCAGTGGAGACACTCCAGCTTCCGTATCTAAATTCTCCACCTCATTGTTGTCACTGACCTTGACAAATACCTCTTCTTCGGCTCCCACATTGGTGTTCTTGGTGGCTCTATCATCTTCTTGATCTACCTCATTCTTGGTCTCTTGTATTTTCTTAGCTCGGTTCACTTTCGTTGAGACGACTCTTTAGTTTCGAGATGGCTCATTGAGGTGGCTAGTTGATCTATTTTGACCTCTAAGTTCTTAATTCTTTAGAATGCTCTTAACCCAAATTCTTCAACTTCCTTTCTAATTTGGGCCACAAATAGCCCATTAATTTTGGTAAAAGTAGCCAAGGCTTCGATTAATTCATCTCGGTCCAACCTTGTGATGTTTCCTGATGGTTTGAAGTATGTTTATGTCAAGGTAAGGTTATTGTGGCCCTCGGTTGAAGCCTTGACCACTAGCATAGTTGGAGCAATCCTCGCGCTTGTCTCTCTTTCTAAATTTTGGGTGGTCCCTATATCTGAAGTTGTAGGACTAAGAGTGCAGATCATACTTCTTTTTAAATCCTCGGTGCCTTTGTAACCCTTGGCCTTGACATTGTGCTCCTCGATAACCCTTGTTATCTTGGATTCTTTGGACTTGGTATTTTTTGGCCTTAACCTCCTCGAGTGAATAATCTTATAATTGGAGGCACATATCGGTTGGGTGATCTAGTGATCGAATCATGTAAGCTTTCACTTGTTGAAGTGTCCCCTTAATAAATCTTTTATCATGGAGGAAAAATGTTGGACTTTCTCCTCTAGGTTCGAGAAGGTAGAATTCACCTCATCTTGTATCTTAACCCTCATCCTTTTTCTAAATTTCATGGTCTCATTGGCCATCTCCTCAGATAGAAATATAGTCTCCTTAGGCTCTTGTTGATTATAGATCGATTGCAAGCCACGTTCACCATTTGCATGTCCTCATCCGTGATCCCTTTGAAAAAATAGTAAACTAAATCCCTTTTTTTGAAAGGTGATAAGGGCAGGTTGCTAGAAACCTCTTGTACCGTTCCCAATATTTGTATTCTCATGGAGGAGTTGAGAAAATTTTCTCATTTGCTGCTTCAACTGCATCGATATGGATGCCAATAAATAATTTCAAGAAATTTCCTCTTCATATCCATCTCAGTGGTGATGCAACCCGGTGGGAGATAATATAGCCAATCTTTTGCCGCGTCCTTCAAGGAGAACGGGAAAGCTTAAAGGTGGTGATCCTCTTCCAAAACCCTGTATCGTTTCATGTATGTGCACACTAGATGGATCTCTGAGAGGTGCTTGTTGGGATCCTTGCCACTCATCCTTTGAAAGGTCCGGAGACAATGAATCATACCCAACTTTAGCTCAATGTCATATTTACAAAATTTGTGGAAAGATACTGCACAATAGATGACTCTCCAAGTTTGCAGTTATAAGCTCTCTCAATGACTGAATGTTATAAGCCATGATCTTTTCCTCTACTACTGAAGGTGTCTGTGGGATTTCAGTGTTAGCTCTTGGTCTCCTACGAATAACTAAGAGGTGAGGAGTATAGTGCAAGGGCTATAGGTTATTGGCACGGTTTCGTACCATAAACTAAAAGTTAAAGCAATATAATCCGTCAACAGACAACGAACACCAAATATGACAGCAACACACAAACAATAGAACAACTCAAATCAAACAATCAAAAATTCAAACAAAAATTCGAATAATAACTAAATGCGCTAGCTATCTAACCAAAAACGCCTAGATTCCCTAACAGTGGCACTAAAATTTGATAATCACTCCAGCATCATTATAACCGAAGCACAAAATAAAAAAATAAGATTTACATACTGCTTCCCTATTATTACTAACTACTAGAAAGTATATAGTAGTAAGTAGGGGATAGTTTCACATAAAAGCAACACACACGAGTGTCACTAAGTGTGTGCTCATACAAAAAAGGGGGTTTTGTTTAGGTTCTAAGCCATCGACTAAAAATGTAGATATAGTCAACTAATTAGTATGCAAAACTAATAAATGAGTATAGATATAATATAATGATACTTGGACCATTTGTTTCACATGTTTACTAATTAAATTTGATCCTCGATTCCTATTCACATAATACAAGTATATCCTATTCTAATGCTCGATCACATAGTGTAGAGAGCTTGAATCCTCGGAAACTATCTCCAAACTGTCACTTCAGTGGGTCATCCCCCTTATCATCTCTCACCTCCTTCCTATTTAGTTAGAAGGTACACACAAGCGGTCATCTCATAACCCTTACTCCCGACATTAATCCACCCGACATCCATGGTTTACAACATGAATACCCATTTTAAGCCCATCTTGTACCACTTAGAACATTAGTATCTCACCATTATCCTCCAAGAGTTTATCCAACCCAGTGTGACACAAACTCAAGATATGACCTTTGAGACTAATCTATAACCTCAACGTGATTAATTCAAAATATAACTTTCGACCCACGATTTTCAACCCACTCACGCGCAACTCATGTGTATTAGTTATAGATTACTCTAATCCCATATTTAAGCCTATATAACTCTATAATCAACAATCATGTATAGTTGTCACCTTAAACGACCTTCACATTGACCATTGACCAAATCGACAAAAAAATAAAATATTTCCGAGTTTATTCCTAAGCCTAGCGCTAAATCATGGCATAATTGCAATTAGTAATAAATTATAATCTTAATCATGCAATAATCATAAGCATTAAACATAAGTAATAGTGATAATCAAAGCAATAGATAAGATAAATCTTGTAATCTCACAAATTATCTACTAAACATGTTTAGAAAATGCTCACAATCATAAATCTAGAATGACCCATAACAATAAATGGATTAGACAATATAAACATATATAAATGAATGAATAGAGAATGAAAAAGTACAGTTCTTGGCCAAGAAGTCCGCCTCCTTATCCATTGGATAAATGAGTGCTTTTATAGGTGGGAAAAGAGAGGAGGAAAAATTCAGCCTTAAAAACCCTAGTCATACCTGTGACACACACCATGCCATGAAATATGGTATGTTCCAAAGTCCTAGGTACAGTTCGTGCACATTTGCACAGTCTATTCCATGTGGCTTATTCCTAAAGGTTGATCTGTTCTGAAAAATACAAACCATACATATTTGCACAGTCCATTCCCCAGGAATTGATTTTGAGATTTTGACACTTTTAAAAAATACAGACCCTACATATTTGCACGGTCCGTTCCCCGGGCCTCAAAATTCAATCTTATTTCTGAAAAACACGGATCATCCCCGTTGGCACGGTGTGTACTTGTGGGTTAGTGTTGACCATACCCGTGGCCTTCATCTTGCCCCTTGCTTCATTCTTTCTCATTTTTTTTATTCTTCTTACCTAATCAAAGCAATCTTCTATCACTAGATAAATGACCTTCATTCTACTATCATCTTTGAAAATTGTCTTCAATCTACTACCATTGTTGCGAATGGACTTTATCGATGATTAATATCCGATAAGCACACAAAATCTCCTAATAATGATCAAGTCATAGATGCAACTAAATGCTAACAAAATAGGGAAGTTGGGGTGATTAAACACATAAGATGATTCCAACCCCCTATTTGATAAAACATCTAATACTCTAACTAACCACCAATAAAACACAATAAAAATGGACATCAGATTTGTTTAAAAGATAGCATATTACTGTCTCATCACCTATCGGTGTTTCTATGGCCACCTTACCCTCATGAGTGATGTTTCTATTATTTCCAGCCAACACAATGAGAATTAAAGGTACTCAAAGACAAGACACTAAGGATCATTTGAGCAATCATACACAATGCATACCTGGAACGGGAAACCGCGTCAACTCTATCGGCTGCCATGAAAACTATCATTCCAAACTTCGAGAAATTCATCCACAATGAGATACCTTACAACGAAAAGAATTAGAGGAAAAGAAAAAAAAATTGGGGGGGGGGGGTTACACAACACTAAAGTACAAAACCTATTTATAAGGAGTAAGTTTAAACCTCATTTTTTTACGCGTCCAACCACTACAGTTATCAATCAATCAAGTCACACACTCAAATTGAAAATTTGCAAGCCATGTGGTTTTTTGGAGATGGAAAGTTTTTGAAGATGTAGCCTACCATAATGATTATTATGCTTACATGGACACCCCTTTGATAACCTAACTATCAATGATCACATGACCCAACCATGTCAAAACTACCACAATTAAGCATGAAGTTCTCGGGAAATCACATCACATTCTCCAGGAATTGGAGAACACCTCTAATCATCACTTCGTTTTAATAAACAATAATGATAAGATTGTCTTTAGTATCTCCCCCACAACACTTACATCTCTCCCTCTCAAAACATTATGACTAGAGGGGTTTATGGTGTATATATGACCCAAATATTAGGCCCAAACCATGTAGGAAATGATCCACCAGTGTTAGCAAAGTGTTTTAATAGACAAGAAGCAAACACCAATTGACAAGATCGCTCCATGTATTAGGTGTACAGTCTAGCCAATGTTATACAAACTTCCACCACTCAACCCATGATTGAAATAATGTGTCCCATAACATACGAACTCGTAAGAGTCATATAGTAGCCACGATCAACACGACCTACATATCAGAAAATGCCCTGATAAGGTAAGATAAAGAAGCCTATAAATAAAGAAGCCTTAAGGAATCAAGGTAAGTAACACCTGGAAATTAGAAGGATTATACGTAAGCACGCAATACAAACTAAAGCATCATAGTGCTACCCCAGATCCAATCTGGGACATTCATTGCAGAAGCAAAGCACCTTTGACTAGTCACAAATGGAACAACAACCATCATTTAGAGGGTAACCGTACACATATTCCCAGTGCATATACCTCTATAGCTAATACCAACAAATCAACAACCTTCTTGTCATTATTCCCCAATACTCGTGGATGCTTTGTCAAAAGCATTTATATTGGACCCTTTGTCACTACGCAAATAGGATTTGACAACCACTACTTTCAAAGACTCGACATTAGACTCTTCTCCCCTAGGCTTGCGTTTGCTACTCTTAGACCCTAATTTAGCCATATTTTCCATCCACCGCTGGAGATCCTCAAGAATCTCCTGATTAGACCACCCATCCCTTTCCTTCATCTTTGGCTTCGGGTTGCCATGAGCATTCTTATGCTATCCCTGATCCAATCCAGCGTTGTCATCAAAGCGATATTTTTCTTCCCCTCCATCAAGAGCATAAGCTTTCACTACTATGCTTAACAACGTCATACCTAGAAACACATATGATATCAATAATAATATACAGATAACACAAATCATATATATCCCTAACAACGTAGACAAGGGTTAGATAGCAACCTCGCTTCCTTTTGGGTCTTCCTATCTCTAAAATACGGGCGTCCAACTTTTTCACAAAACTATGATGTTTTTCAACTTTTCTTGGCAATTTACAGATACCACAATGTTCCATGAATGCATTAACATGCCAACAGTGCGCATGACAAAAACGTACTAATCCTTCCAAACCCCAAAATTACTAGGGAACCACTGCATAACCTGAGCCATTGGGATGCTAGGGTAAAAAGTAAACATGTATTCACCGATCTTAAACCTTTTAAACTGATAAAATGCAGAAAACAAACCAACGCTAAAATCTTTCCCAGCCTTACCACACACTAATCGAAAACAAACAATCTTGGCCAGTGGCGGAACCAAGGGGACAAGTGGGTGCCCGCGCCACCCCTATGATCCGGTGGCGCGGAAATTATCCCTAGGGCGTCATTAGAAAACCTGGTTCTATCAATTTTTCAAGGTTGCTTTGCCCCTCTATTCTTGTCGGCTGTTTGGAGACGACAAATGTTATTATTTTATTGAATTTCAACCTTGTACTTAAATAATATTGTTTAATTATTTGGTTTAATAAAAATATTCCTTCAGAAATCAAAACAATGTCCTTTTGACTTCTTTAGATAAAAAAATTGGCTAAAATCCCCAATTGAACCAGCTCAAAAACAAAATTAGGGCACTGCAAGCCCAATTTCATTTGTTTCTTACTTTGCTTCTTGAAATCCCAATTATTTTTAAAGGAGAGAAATTACCTTCTTGTCTCAATTTAAGTGCTAGTAAAGATAGTTAGTTGGCGCCGGTCTCAGCCCTCCACAACTTCTTTTGATTCTTTCTGTGAAGCAATGCCGCAGAGATGTAACGTATATATTATGTATTCATATTTATTTTATGAGTTATATTCATTATTTAAATTATATTATATATATATTAGAGCAAATGACTTTTGTGACCCTTTAACTATCACGAGCGTCCACCTTCGGCCCTCCAATTTTTTTTCAATCACTTTTGACCCCTCAATGAGAAAATGAGATGGTTTTTGAGATAGTCAAGGGGCCTAAAGTATTCAAAAAAGATCCATGACTCAACAGTTCTGCAAGTTGATGGGCCAATAGTGTTAAAAAAAATTGGACAGCCAAAAGGGGGGACGGTCGTGATAGTTAAGGGGTGATCAAAGTTATTTGTTCTCTATATATTATGTATGTATAATTTAAGAAAATCTCCATTCTGAATTAGATAAATACTTCTTCCGTCCCATAATAAACTTCATACTTTCCTTTTAGTCCATCCCACAAATAACTTCCTAATTGTAATTTTTTATACATAGCCATTCAATCTAGCAAATTAACCCTTATTAAACTCCCAAATTTATCATTATTTACTTTTTAGACACTATTAATGACATCACTCATGCAAAGGATTACAAAAGGTGATTTTTGACATCAACATATGTTGTCACATCAGCTTGCATAAAAGATTGAGCCAAAAATATTTAGGAAATTTATTGTGGTATGAGGGAGCCAAAAGTATTTAGAAAATTTATTGTGGTATGGGGGAAGTATATACACACATATACACGTATACATATATATGTGTGAGGAGGGGGGAAGAGATCTATACACACACTTATTTGTAAACCAATCCAAACACAAAATCTCAACCATCCATCTAACATAATTATCTGCACCCCGCGGGGTCGTTAACAAATCAACCTTTCTATCATATAAATTAACCCGCAGGATGTTTCACAAACATAGATATGTATATTTTTGTTCCCATGCTCACTACCAACTACAAGAAAAAATTTAGTGGAAAATTCGCGGTCGTCCACAGAGATGTTAGAATTCAAAAGTTAACTAAACACAACTCACAATCGAGCGTCACTCCGATTGTGTGTTGGGAATATCTAGTGCTACAAACATGGGTTTGGGGGTTGTCTAAAAACTACTAATTATGCAAAACAAAATAACAGACTACATTAAGTTAGCCTAAGGGATATTTGCATAACATGACCGGTAAATGACTTTGATCTTAGATTCCATCACATATAAGACATGTAAACCTCTCATGTCTATGTCACATAGTGTGGGTGATAGTCAATACTTCCCAATGTCTGTCACACAATCAACAGGGCCTCCACAATTGGGAAGGCACTTGGATCACACCTTTGGATACTGCAATTCTTTCCCCGTAAAGAAATACATCCTTGGTACTCTACTATGTATGCTTCTCACTAAGCCTATAGAGGCAAAGGAATCGGAGTCTCATGATGACTCTAGAGTTGAAACGACGATGGTCGCTACACTACAACCCTAGTTGTTACAAACTATCATGCCTTATCTATCAGATAAAATCCAGTCAAATTAGAATATTAGTTGGAACGTTGCTCACGGTCCTATATGCATACACTCAAATAGTCGGGACTCACGAAACTACAATATGCCTAAATGTTACACTCCCAAGGAGCAAACAAGTCTATCACGACACATGTCAATATGAAACTACGTTCGACTTGGGATGGTGTATCTTTGGAATTACGAGCTTCTAAACGGATCACCATTTCCATCATATTTCTCATTTGCTCCTCCAAAGCCTCGAGTCTTGAGGTTTGTTGAGCTTCAACTTCCTCCTCAATCTCGGAACTCCGGTTCAAGTTTGCTAAAATAGCCATAATCTCTACCTTAGTCATACTTGAACCATCTTCTTGGGCTTGGTTTTGGGGTATGGTGGAAGGTGGTGGGGGATAACTATACTGCTCGTAATATTGGTTTTCTTGCTCATTCTCATACCACAAATTCGGATTACCACTCCACCCTGGATTGTCAGAATTGTGGTACGGATACCATTCTTGAGCCTCTTACCCTTGAAAACTATCAACTCCACTATTTGGATAGCACTCTTCATAATACCATTGGTTTTAGAAACCAACGGTATTTTCTTCCTCATAGTTCCTATCCCTCAACGGATAGTAATATTCGGTAGGATGATTGGAATGAAAAATCCCACAAAATATTGCTCGTTGAGCCTCTCTTCTAATCATGAATTCCCTCAAGGTGAGATGATCCATATTTTTTTAAAAAAAAATTGAAAATGTCGGAATGATTTTGCAAGGATTCTCTATAAAAAAATTCACCAAGGACTCAAGCAATACCTACTCCGAACAAAAACAGCCAAAGAGAAAAGGAAAATAAAAACAACTAGCAAATACTCACACATAATATGCCTAAACACTAAAAAATACAAGCCTCTTCCCCGGCAGCGTGGCCAAAATTTTGGAGGTCGTCGCCGTACCACTCAAAGATACTATTTTTTAGCCCAAGATGCTTGCTATATACAACTAAGTAGATAGTTGGTAAGTCGGGGTCGTCCACAGAGAAGATGAATATTCCTAAAGTTTCATGCATACAAGGGTGAATATAAGCCTAGATATATATCTACATAGATATAAAAGCAAGTAAAATGGGGGGGTTGGTTGGTTGATTTTCTAAGTTATGAAAGTAAAAACAACAAAACTAGCAAAGTCAAATAATTATGCTAATCATGCAATAAGCTAATAAAAAAGGTAAAAACTACAAACGACAAAACCTTGGGGGCAATAGATTTCCGCTTCCTAACCTATTATCTATCCTTAAATCCACAACTTATTCACTACTCTAACCACTTATTGTGAAGATAAATCTTCTATCCTTGTTTGATAGTAGTTTACAAGAGTGAATTTGACATCTCTCGCTAAACCGCACTAATGACCCCTTTAGTCGTTCAACGCCTAAAGGTATCCCATTAATGGCATTAAGCACGAAGAATCAACAAGGTTGGTAACACTTATAAACACTGCACCGTGTCTAAGCATTTAACCAATTCATGCATTTACACAAGATTAGCCAAGAACGTTCAACTTTCATAAATCTCTCCTATTTGCTAACAAAACCAACATGATAAAGAATTTGAAATTATCATATTTATCTAGCATTCATCAAATCATCAACAACATTAGAAACTCTAACTCACGCTCTTGGTTTTCATATCAAAGGAAGGGAGAATTAGATACTTTCTCCTAACCCTAACACATAATCATACAAGCAATTCATATACTCAAACTTCTAACACCATTAATGGATTCAACGACCAAATTCAAGAACAATAAATACACAATAGAGAAAGCATTAAATAGATAGAAATGATTCTCAAGACATAGGTAAGGAAGCTTCAATCCATTGCTCCCAATGAAATTACTAACCTAGATAATAAAAACACATAAATAATCTACAAACTAAGAAAAGAGGAAGAAGAAACCTAGGGGTTTCTACTGTAAAAATTGGGGCTGGAAGCGTTTTGGAAAAGGGGAAGAGAGAAGAGTATTTATAGTACAAAAAGTCCAAAAAGTATATCTGGGCTGTCCTCTGTCGTGACTCGTGACAGGAAGAGTACCCTCGCGATCGCGACACATTCATCGCGACTAGCGACGGTCAGAGTATTCTGCCCTCAAATGTTGTCTTCTTTCTTGGTCTAATTGTAGTAGTCTCCTCTCCTATTCTTTGAGTCTTCCTGGTCTTCGTAGTCTTCAAAATGCAGTCTTCATGGTCTTCAAATCTTCAAAGATAGTCTTCAAAATCTTCAAAGATAGTCTTCAAAATCTTCAAAGTCTTCCAATATTTGCCTTGTCACAAAAAATTCCCTAGAAGAGTAATAAGAGCGTAAAGTCACTCTTAACCCATCTTAGATAATTTCAAGGCAAAATGCCACATCTAAAGCCCAAAAGTATACAAAAGTGAATATTAAAAGTCCCCAAAATAATCATATAAAATGGAAACCCCACCGTCTTTTTGGGTGGCAACCTAGTCTCTGGAGTGCTAAGAAACAACCCACGGTTTCTCGTTTTAGTTCTGAGTTTGAGTATCGTGTCTTGGCAAATAATATGGCAGAAGTTGTATGGTTATCTCACCTACTGCGTGATCTTCGATTCTCTCTCTCCGGTCCACCACTTCTACTTTGTCATAACAACAGTGCAATCTTTCTGGCTCAAAACCTTGTTGCGCACAAGCGGGTGAAACACATTGACATTGATTATCACTTCGTTCGTGAGTTGGTTTCTTCGGGCAAGTTTCGTCTTCACCGTGTTCCTACATCCCTTCAGCTTGCAGACATCTTCACATCTCGTCCTCTTTTTGAGTTTTTCAAGTCCAAGATTTGCGTCTCTGAGCATCCGACACTTCGCTTGAGGGGGATGTTAGGATAGACGAGATTAGTGATTGAGATTTGATTGGGATATGAAAGGATATGATAGATATTTCCTTTCCTTTCAAACTCATTCTTGTAACCTATATAAACTGCACTGATCATCATAATAATGCATCCAAACATTTAGTGTTTACATATGTAATCTTTAAAAAAAAACTCATTTTAATTATTATCGTCAATAAAAATAATTAATTTGGTTTAAAATTCAAATCAGAACAAACATGTGAGAATATAAGGATTATCTATCAATTTCTTGTCCCGTTTGCTAGATCATGACATTACTTACACATTTAATCCCACCAAAACAATGAAACGAACGGTCATGATAATTTTTCCAATATTTAAAACCTTTTATTATTGATGTGCTTATCCAGTATACTTATTAAGTAATAGTATTACTTATAATTGTAATTAGATTATAATTCCCTTTCTAGTATGGTATATGTCTTTTGTACAAGTATATAATGTACACCAGAGCATGAATACAAACACACAATTATTACCCCGCAAATATTCTTCATGGTATAAAAGCCTAAAATCCTGAAAACCTAAGAAATTTTCCGCTGCATATTTTGTCGAAGTCACCGCTGCCGTGCGTGTTCCACACGCGCTGCTGTTCACCGTCGGCTGCCTCCAACGATACCGCTGTCCGACGTTTTCCGTAGTTGTCTCCAGTTACCGCGACCGTCCGCCGCTGCTCCAGTCCGATCCGCCAGTAGCTGTCGCCTACTCCAACAGCGCGTCGCTCCCACGCGCCGCCGATTTCTTCCGCTGGTGTTCAAGGATCTTCCTATACCAATCACTGCCCACTAATCCAGGTGTCGTGATCGTCCGACTGTGCTCTGCCGCTTCAACTGTCCGCGTGTCGCCCTTCATGCGCCGATTTCGGTACCACACGCCACCATCGTCTTGCCACGCGCCGTCGCGGTCCTACTCTCTGTACGCTGATCTAATTTCATTGCTGATCCGCAACAATGTCTATTTCTGGTTCTGGTTCCGTTGCTGCTGAACAGGCTCGTATCGCTGCTGAAGCTGAGGCTAATAAATTACAAAACCTCAATGCTACCGATGTTATTGCAGCTTTACTCAAACAGTTGCAATTGCAATTTGGCACTGGGGGTTCTGTTCCTACAGATCGTTCTATGCATGACCCTTACTTCCTCAGTACTTCTGATGGCTCGGGTTTGTCTATCTGTCCCATCATATTTAAAGGAGAGGAGAATTACATGGAATGGTCTAATGCTATC